>JBBYHM010000003.1:2652982-2665814 GCA_038381775.1 Adansonia rubrostipa | reverse complement strand
TTCTTCTCGTGGCATGCTTGATAGGAAAGACAAAAAAATAAAAAGAAAAAAATCATTTTCTTTTAACTTATTTTTTGACATGATCGAAAAATGAGAAGAAATAGATAAAAGTATATTATTTTACAATTATACATATTGAAGTTAAGATAAAAAAATTAAAAAAATATTGGATAAAATTGTAAATATATACTTTATTTACACCACTCTTATTTTTTTATCTTTCCTTTCGGAATGATTTTTTTTTAATAGACATGTAAAATGATAATATTTTTTTTCTTACAAGCACATCCAAAATTCTTTTTTTTTTACTTGTCTATTTTCATCCACCATCATTTTGCTTTTTCACCCTAGCAAATGCATCCTTACTGATTATGTTTTTTTTCTTGGAGCTTTTTCCTTATTTGCACCTATTTCCACTTTTCATAATGCACTAACCAACAAAAAGAGAAATAACCATTTTTATTTTGCCTTGAAAATTCTGACGGAGAACATGTGGATTATTGAATAAAACTGAAAAAATAAAAAAAGTGACTAACATGTGGATATCAAGTAGTTTAAGAAAAAAAGTGACTGAAGACAAAAAATACATGAAACTCAAATACAATTGATGTGACAATGCTAATGGAAAGCACTCTTTACATAGATGAATGAACATTGGATTTTAAGGGCTCATTTGGACCAAAGATTTTATTTGTACAGTGATTTTTAAAATTTTAAAATGAAATTACGTTGTTTAGTAATATAAAATTGAAATTATCAAAATTTTTAAATTTTGAATGGAATGGAATGGAATGGAAATGGTATTAGAGAGTTATTTATGGATTGAGTCAAAAATATATATGACATCAAGAATGATAATTTTAGACGTGATTATGTGAATATGATATGTATAAAATATTAAATACATGATATTATACGAATGCATTCTCAAAATCTATATAGTACTAATTGTAAATATATCAAAATCTTAGGGATAATAATAGATAGTGCGGATTCAAATATTTGCAATAACCCAATTCTTTTTTTACATATTCAAATATTATAGATTCGAATAATATTTGAATTTAGATATTATAATTATTATCCGCAATGGATTCATAGCGAATGCGAATGTAAACTTTTAAATATCTATTATCCGAAGCCATTATCTGCATCTATTTTTTTAAATATTGAAAAGTTATGCTATGCGTGAAAATCAAACCCAAGCTCTTGTGGATAAACTTTGAACACTTTACCAAGTGAACTAGTTTTTCATTTTGAAATGACATGTCTAAAATTTATTTATATAAAAGTATAATAATTTAAAAATGTTTTTAATGTAAAATATAATAATAAAAATTAATTATAAAATTAAATTAATTAATAAAGTCAAATATTTTTAAATATTTATGGTACTTTTATAAAATAATATTTGATAATTTAATCAGCTTAATAATAAGATTTAATTTATCTTTTACAAAATGACCTTATAAAAAATTATGTACTTACGGTTAATTAAAATAAATATTAAAATATGAAAGTTTTTATAATGTGACATAAATATATTTATCCTAAAATATAATATGATATATTTTATTGTATGTGCAATATTATAATATAATTACAGATGCATTGAATATGACGTAATATATGGATTAATTGTATACTATATATAATTATAATAATATAGATTATAAATTATTGCTAAACATTTAAATATGATAATATAATAACATATTATCTATTACAATATCAATAGTTATATAAATATGTATAATTATAATACATAATATTAAAATAAAAATTTTATTATAATATTATATATATTAAATATTATTTATTATATAAAATTATTTAATAAAATATAATATCATAATACAAAGAGAGATCCACTTATACTAACATAACTAAATTATTTTTACACACTATTATAAGATTAATATTTTAAAAAATTGAGCGTTGGATTTAACAATATAATTAATTGTACTTTTCATGCATATAAAGTTTCGAATTGATCCGATATCTTTATCATATCAATTAAGAATATTATTTTTAATATATATTTAACAGTTAAATTTTTTTCACATCAAACAATAATTAGAAATTTTTAATTTACTCAAAGCTTTATGTATATAATCTATGTGAATAGTATATAAATTATATGGTATAATGTAATATTTGATGTGAATATAATTAGCCATTTTTAATATATTATATTGTGTAACGTATTATTAATATATAACTTACGATATAATGTAATACTTTATGGTATCTATTATAATCTACTATATTAAATAACTATAGTATACTATATCATAGATCTATTTATTATATATGATTAATGACAACTATATTACATGTTTTATGTATGAATATTATTAATAATTTAACTTTATAAAATTAATATATACTTTACGTTGCTATATTGCTCTATAAATAATCATTGTTATTACTAAATTATAGTATTAATTAATTTACTCTTTATTTAGTATATGTAATATAATTATATTCAAAATATCATAGATACTATAATTTAATATATATAACATAATTAATTTATACATTACTTGATATATCATTTTGTTCCTTCATTCCTTCGCGCAGCTTCCCTCCCCTCACTTAGCCTAGCCGCACGCATCCTCCACCTCATTTTTTTTGTTTGGATTTTGTTTCAGTAAAAGCGTTTTGGTTCAATTCATTTGTAAGTTCGTTTTCTTTGTAATTTTTTATTTTCTTGTTTTTCATTGTTAATGGCATAGCTTCAACATCTCGAGTATTGGATTTTTGTTTAATTGTCTTTTTTTTTTTTTTTCAACATCCACAGTATTAGCTTGGATTAATAGATTTTAAGTTTTCACATTGAATTAGTTTTGTCTCACACATGCTCTGCTAAATATTAACGTTATGTTTGATTCACTGTAATAGAATAGAGTTATAATAAAATAATTATTTTGTGAAAATAGAGTAGTAATGAAATAGAATAGTTGTATGCAATAGTTTAGTTTAATATAGAAGATTTGAATCTCTTAAAGTAATTTCTTATTTCGTCTAACGTCACACAGATGCTCTGCTAAATATTAGCGTTACGTTTGATTCACTGTAATAAAATAGAACTATAATAAAATAGTTATTTTATGAAAATAGAGCAATAATGAAATGAAATAGTTGTATCCAGTAGTTTAGTTTAATATAGAGGATTTGAATCTCCTAAAGTAATTTTTTATTTCGCCTAAAGTTAAAATAACTCTTCGATAGGAGGTTTGAAATGGCTATTCAATGATTACTCGAAATAAGACTGTAACAGACTATTCCGTGAAATAATCGTTTTTTGAACTAAATAATCGTATTATTGTAATATGCTAGAATATAATTGTAATAAAATTTTTATTATAATGAACCCAACACACACTAATATATACATTTGGATTGACGCGATTTGTCTTTTTTTTTTTTTTTTGGGTAGTTAAAGCTGTAAATATGTTCTTGTCCGACGAAATCTGAGCTTGTTTCTTAAGTTCCTGTACCGATTGACATATAACTAAAATTTTGCTTTTCTTAATAAGAGGATATAGGCGATTCAATCCATTGTTGCTTCAGGAAAAGCTTCAATCAAAGATTCAACAAACAAGTTGTTTGTTGGATGTCAATTATAAGGGAATTTGAATTAAAATTACTTTTTGTTTGATTTAAATTTTTAAAATATTTTTATTTGTCAAATTTGAATTTTTTATTCGATTCGAACATTCGATGAATAATTTTATTTAATTTATATTTAGATTTGGATAGTAATATGCGAATTTAATACAGATAATAAACGGATTTAAATTTTAAGATAGATTTGTGGATTCAAATTCAGATATTACAAAAATTACAGATATTCGATTTGCTGTCATATCTACAAAATCTATATAAATATGAAATCCTTTAAAAAAATTATAATACGATAAAATATATAAATATGACATAAATATACAAATTATCAAATCTATGAAGCTTGGCCCTATCTAGAAATTTAGGTTCTCACCTTCAGATTTGTAAATGGACAATTTAAACCTATTTATATTTTTTTCTAAAAAATCTTAATTTTATTTAATTTTTAGTATTTTTATTATTTTTTATTAAATTTTAAAACATAAATAACTCCATATATTCAATAATTTTTACACATAACATATAAAATTATGCGTTAACCAATATAATCCAACCATAATCGATTCAATTCGATTAAATCCGTTATCACCAAAGTTAAAATAAAGGATTAACTTAATTTTACTAGACACATGACATAAATTTGTGGAAGGTAGCAAATCATCACATGAAAAGGACAACGGATTTCTAATAATTTGAATGAGCGATTTTAAATGGTTCAAATTTCTTGGTTTATTATAGTAATAAGTCAACATAATCTATGTTTCTTTTTCACAGGATTTTTATTTTATTCAATCTAATTAAAAAAAGCTCATTATAGAATTTATTTTATATATATTCAAATTGTTAGTAATATGTATATGTTTTTCACAAATGTGAGGACAGTCATGTTGCCTTTTCTATCTCTAAGATCAGTACTTATCTATTATAATTATTTTTTTATCTTATCGATTTTCAAAATTCAATTTTTTTTTTTTCAAAAATTAATTAATGAAACAAAGCAATTACAATGAATTGATAAATCTTAAAAATTTTGCATCCAAACTCGACCATGGAAGTTACATAAGCGAGAGACGAATCAATCATGACCGTAGCCCAAAACTTTATTAGGCCCATTAAGAGCCCAGCCATGAGAAATGTCCCGTTTACCAGTTTAACCTTTGCTTTTCTCTAATATCCAATAATGCCCCTCACACCGCCCAAAAACCCCAGCTGAACTTTAAGGTTTGAAGTTAAACCCGCCGACCCTCCCATTTTCATTTGCAAATAGAAATTCTAAAGAAAATTGTAAATAATCGTTAGTTTTTCCGGGAATTTTTTTGGGTGGTTTTAATGGCTAAAGGAGATGATGCAGTGAGAAGAAAGAAAAACAAAGCACGAAGAAAGAAGCTGAACATGCAAAGTGACTCTTCAACTGTATCAGCTCGAATTGCCTCCATTATTGCCGCCAAGAAACGTCGAAAAGCTGGTAAACGCCGCATCTGTCAGGTATTCTAGTCATCCTATGTTAGCTCTCATTGCTTTTTCTTGTTGGTTTTTTTCTGTGGGAGGTTAAGTTTATTTATTGTTATTATTGTATTTTTTTTGGGGCGAAATTTAGGTCATGTGTGTAATTTTAAATTTCGCATGAAGTGGAAGTTTGATGATCATGTGATACAGTATTGAATTTGTTGAGTTGAAGATGGGAATTTGCTCATGAATGGTGGTTTCTTTTCCCAATTTAAATTTCTGATTCAAATGTAGGAAATGTAGACAAATTATTGTTAATTTTAGGCTTAAGTAGCACTTCGGGGGGCAGAATTTGGATGTGGATGACAGGGACTGGTTGTGGCTTATATTGTTCATCGAGGATAGCCAAGGAATTAGTTATTACCATGCTTGTCTTAGAAGGCCTATTGGAAACGAAACATAAACTGATTAAGGTAGACTTAGAATGAGCTTGTTTATTTGAGAATAAACATTGAGAAAGTGTGAAGATCAGAGTAGGTTACCTGCTTGGTTTGTTTTGATAAATTAGAAGATTGCTCTGGATGATATGAGCGGCTTCAATTTTTTCCCCTGTTTTTGATGCTTCATTCTCTTGTAGCTTAGTGGCGTTTAACATGTTATGCAGGGGATGTGTTATAGCCTTCCAACTCCCGATGATCCTTTTAATGATAGACTTGACAAAAAGGATATCGTTAGAAGGGAAACCAACAAAATTGTGCCTTCAAAACTCGATCGGAAAGTCTCAGCCAAGGGGAAGGACACTGTTCCAACAAAAAGATCAGTTCTTGCACATAATGTGAAAGTAGATAGTTTGGAAAAGATAAATGAAAAGGTAATGGCTTTGAAGGATGAACAGAAAAAGTCAGTTAAATTGATTAATAATGTGGAGAAGAATAGACATATAAACTCAGGAAGAATGGAGATTCAGCCAGATGGAAAGAAGGCTGGTGTCCATGGTCATCAGGAACAAGCCTGTGAAAGTTCTGATTGTCCATCAAAGTATCTTATACTCTGCCTGAAAGTAATAGAGGATGCATTGCATAATAATGGTGTCTACAATTGCGAAGTGGACAAGCCTCTATTTGCAAACACATGGGGTTTTGAGTTCTGGAAATGTTATGCAGCAGGAAAGGATATACTTGATACAAGTGGATCGTCATCCAATGTAGAGCAAATTGCATGGATAGCTTCAGCTGCTGCTGACATTATTTCAACAAGGGAGAAAGAAGGTCTTTCATTATCTGGCCCTTTCCTTCTATTTGTTGTACCATCCAAAGAAAAAGCTGTCAAGGTTTGTATGAGCCCCTCTATCCTTTTTCAGTATATGGTTATTAGTTTGTTTTAATAGATAATGCTTTTTTTTTTTCCTGCAATTTTCTTCTTTTATCTTTTTCTGACATCTTTAGAAGCTTGACTTTGATTTACTATGATAGGCCTAGTTTGATATAGACTAATGGCTAGTCATTGGATACAAGATAGTGGTGTGGCTTCTATTTTGTTACTAAATAGTGTATTAATATCTTAGCATTTGCCAAGATAACTGGAAGTAAAGCCAATGAAATGAAAACTTAAATTTGAATGTACAAATAGGCCAGAATATGATCATATTTGAATTAAGGTTCTTGCAATTTCAATTTTTCCAAAACAATATTACTTTATACCTTTGATGTGGTAAGCCTATCTTGGTTCATTATTCTTTACTAAGTTTTCATTAATTATGGTCAGATTCGTTCACTTTGCAAGCCCTTGAAAGCTCAAGGCATACGTACAGTGAGTTTACACCCAGGTGCTTCCATAGACCATCAGATTAGTGGGTAAATGTGCTCAGAAATCTTTAAATCTTCTGCAGGAAAAGATTAATGTGCTGTTTTTTCATTTTTCTTTCCTTCTTTCTTTTCCCCCCTCAATTTCAGTGGTTTTGTTCTGTAGTCTGCAGAGCTGTGAACCGGAATTTCTTGTTGCAACACCTGAGAGACTTTTGCAGCTGGTTTCTTTAAAGGCCATAGATGTATCTGGGGTCTCCATGCTGGTAAACTGTCTAATTTAGATATCTCTTTTTGCATATAATGTGCAACTTTATTTAAACGGTCAAAGTGTAATGTCATTTATTTAAACAAGTTTCTTAAAAAGACTGGCCTATATTTATTGTCATTCGCATTGATATAATTAGGTTTGCCTTGTTATCCTTTTTTGTGAAATTTCTCTTGTCATTTTTTTAGTGCTATTACTTCTACTCTGCTAGATATATAGATGCTCAAAATGATATCATTCACTCAGGCTTGTGCATGAGGAATCATGTAATTCAAGTTCATTTTAATGTTGTGCGTATTGCATATAGGAAGTTTAATACTGTATCTCATTTCTATGCTTTTTCCATTTTGGAATATCATGAAGTCTCACACATAGGTGCAATTTTTAGATTCATTATCTGTTATTCAGCTACCACTCTTTGCCACCTTTTGCTGTCTATATGAGATATACGTATGTGTTTGTTGGTATCTATGTTATGGAAAAAAAAAATGTTTCTATCAACCCACCTTAATGGCCTTAAATATACATTTCATTAAAAATCATTAAATATTTTACCATCTAATAATTAAATGCTCGATAGGTTATTGATGGTTTGGAGTCCCTTTCTGGAGGTTGTTTTCTCGATAGCATAAAGTCCATCAGGCAGGCTATTCCAGGAAAGCCCCATACTGTGGTGTTCAGCAATTCCTTCAGTAATGCTTCTCTTCCTGCTGTGCAAAATCTACTGACGGGATCAGTATGTAGATTTTCTTCCAATGATTCTGTTTCCAGTCAAAGTGCTTGCATCATCCATTCTGTAGATGTGTGCAACGCAAAGGAAGAAAAGATAATGAAGGTAGGTTTTTAATATGTTTGAGCACCTTGCAGTTTGCATGAGATAATATAATGTGTGAATGAAAGTCTTTTTCATTCAGTTTGCTTTGGGTCTCATATGTAAGGGTAAGTTATTTTTTGTTTGCACTTACCAAGCTAAGCTAAAATTTTTGTACAAGGATGAGCTAAGCCAAACAAAAATGGTTTGATTTTTCAAACTAAATTGTGCAACTCTTGGCCCTAGCATAGCTCATCAGTAAATGTGTCAAACATCAAAGTACCCCTTTAGCGTTCTCTTTTATGCTTTAACATCTCCCCCATATTATCTCATAAAGAATACTGATTTTTGGTGCTAATATAAGGTCTTGCTATGATGAGATTTCAGATCAGTGTTGCCATAGGAAAAAGGGCAAAGTGAGGCTTAAGCCTCATGAGGTAAAATATATATATATATATATATATATATATAATTTATGGTTTTCAATTCAAGGTTTAAATTTTAATTATGTGGGAAATGGTTTATAATGAAACTGTTACGAAAAGAAAATAAATAGTTAACCACATCAGAAATTGATATTGGCTTTGCTGAGGGGGTTTGAATATTGAGCGATGATAGCAATGTCAGACATGATATCAAATATAAAAATAATTTATCTCAAAAGTGATGGCATTTCACAAACAGAAACACATTGAAAGGTTGCATTATTGAAGCACAACTAACATTTTTATTTTTGAAACTAATATAAAAAATTCACCATAATTCAACCGAAGATTCTTTGGAAATGCTTTAAGCTTTTGTTTAAAAACAAAAAAAAAAAAACTTTACATTTCAAAATTGTTATAATTCCATCTTAAAATTTTGGGAATTAGACCCATTAGAGCCTATTTGTTTCAATAAGTAAGGGTTAGGAAAGTGCTTAGATTTCAGCTTAACCACAAACTAAAGAATGTTGTTATAGCTTGTTGAAAACCATGAAGCCAATTCACTTGCAGACAGGAAATACGGAAAAGAGATTTCAAAAGGATCAAAACTTAAGGTGCTTTTATTGGCTTAGTATGGCATTTAGTGAGGGAGAAGATAAGGAGAAACTGAGAAAGATAAAAGAGTCCGAGTTGAAGAAGTGATGTATGAAAAAATGGATTTTGTCTTCCACCTGTTTATATAAGTAAAAGAAGGAAAGGAAACAATTTGAATTAAAGAATAAAATCTATAAGTTGGAAAGCCTCTTGTTCTGCCTACTCGGTAGACAGCTCTTGTCATGCCCACTCCTTAGGTGTTCTTTTCTTTTTTTTTTTTTTTTTTTGGTGCGACAAAGTGAATGAACCTTAAATTTCCTGCTTTTCCTTCCTGCTTCAACAATACTCTCCAATCCTCTCCTACTGATGAGGCTCGAAAAGTTTGACCTTGCCATTCAAATTAGTTGACATTCCACATTATGAACTCTTGTCTACAAGTAATGTAGGATTGGGCTGAGAGCTTTGTTAGTCAGACTCGTGTGCGAGTTTTAGATACATATATGTGTTTGATATGGGTATGCTAAATTTTTTCCTATGTATTTGGAGGGTTCTTGAAGGGCCATATCACTAAACCTATGTCCAAAAATGTGTTGGACATAGGTACTTCAAGAAAAATGAAGAGTTGAAGCAACATTGGTTGGGATTCTAACATGGTATTATTACTAATCTGAAATGTTGGTATTGTTTGGAAGGGTGATGAGTGTGGTGGAACCCAAACTGATTGCCTCTCTAAAACAGCCTTTGATGTTTGTAGTTTAACGTCGAAGACTGGGAAATAAGAGAAAGAAAAGGGTGCTTTTGCTGATTTGTATTTTTCTCACTTGTTGGCTATCAGTTAGTGTAGGAGTAAACCATTAAAAATTTATTGCAATTAGCTTCCATTTTCTTCCAAGAAAGATAGAGATAGCATTAGATTTCCTTCTTAATATTGGGAATCATCCTGGAGTGGGCTGATGTCGGTGCTAATTTGTCATGGATGCTTTCTTTTTGTTTTGTGTGCACTTATCATCATCCCTTTTTTTAATTGATGCAATGGTTACTATTACCATTTTGCTCCCTTACACTTCTACATATCATATAAATGATATGGCACTTCCCTCTCTCTCTCTCTGTCTCTCTCTCTCTCTCTTTGGTTTTCTTTTGGAGGTGAGGAGTGAAGTGTGGTCGATCATTGTGGAAAGTAGGGAAGTGCTTTCATTGAACAATGATAATAATTTCATTAGGCATTCACCGTGTTTTGGATCTTAAGGTTTTGCTTTCAATATTCCAGAATTGAACAGTGTGGGCAAGCAGTGGGTGAAGAAGACAATTTGTGATATGAGGATCAACCATCCATCTTAGAATCCTGGAATGAACAGGTACCTGCCTTATTCTTTCTTTTATCCTCAAATCTCTTTGCTGGATACGACAGCCATGTTGGTAGGTGAAGTGTTGTCATCTTACGTTTCACCTGCAGTTTTGCTAATGCAGACAGATAGCATCGGGACCGTTGGTCCAAATTTGTCTTTTGTTTTAAAAAACTAAGTAAATTACTTTAAAATGTATCAACTGTCAGTACCTTGTAATTGATTCTCCCATAATTTCAGTGTTAAGAGGCAGATTGTTGATTTAATTAGATGTTGATGGTATGCATCTTAAAGCCAGAACTTTGGAGTGAAAATTTAAGTTCAATCCGTAAAAAAATCGAATTAAAGAGGTAAAATATTGTTTTATATTCTTTTGTTTTTTTTAATTTATCATTAAATCAAATATATTTTATTAAGTATATTAATTATTTAATTTAACACAATTATTTATTTTAATATCTAGAATGTTTTTATTTGAATTGATTGGATTCAAAATTGAAAGTCTAATATATTTGATTTTTGATCGTATTTTTGGATAATTGTCATTTACACGTTTGTTTGAAAAGAAAGAAATTAAAGTAAAAAACATTTTAATTTAATGGTTTAGTTGTAAGACTTTTAACTTTTAAATTAAAAAAAATTTCCCTAACAAAAAATAATATAATTATTGTCAAATTGCAATAATTTAAAATAACTTGTAATATTGTTTACCTGTTTATATATTTTATTAAATTAGTTTGCAACTTATGTGAGGCACAACTTAATTTTATCTATTTAAATGTGTTAACACCTTAGTTGTTCAAAGTATACAAATTATGATAAGATAATATCATTGAGCATGACAAAAGTCCGAATATGATAAATAACATTTTTGAGCATGAGAACAAAATGTTCAAATAGAAATTAAAAGTTTCGTCACTTCAAACGAAATTTCTTTATCTTTTACGATAATTTTTATAGATCTATAAATTTTTATTCTATAAAGATATAAGTTTTAGTTAGTTAGAAATAACAATGAATTTGAATGTTTAAATAATGTATGAATTAACTTAATTGCGTCATTGTTATCACGAATTAAATCTAGAAGATTATCAATGTATCATTTTGTTTTAACTTTTGCGTTGGAAGAAGTTGCAATATCCCAAACCATTTCTTTGGAAGAATTGGTCCATTTCGTTTATTTAAGAGCAAAAAAATTTTGAAAAATAGACTTTTTTTTAAAGGTATAATTCTTTTGCACATAGTAAGCCGTATCATTTTCCTTTCAATAATCGTTCTTCAAAATTTCTTTTCAAATAAATTTATTTATTTTTTAAAACAAATTAATTCATTTGATTAGTCTATACGCAAAATTAGTATAATTCTTTTAATTTTATTTTAAGTAAGACTGATTATATCAATATAAAGTAAATCAATTTTGAAAATTTTGTTAAAAGTTGAATTTGCCAATGTTTAATTTTAAAATTTAGTCTTCATAGCTTTGAAAACATTTTAAAGAATGATTAATATTTAATTAACATCAAAGTATATGATTAATATTTAATTACTCAAAACTTCACTTACCCTACAAAGGATCGAATGAAGAGGGTCTCTTAATCAAAACTCTGCTTACCTTACACAAGATTGAATGAAGATGGTATCTTAATCCAAACTTCACCTATGTTTCACGGGCATGAATGAAGAGGGTATTTTAATGAAAAATTTACCAACCTTTCATGGGATTGAACTAAAAGGTATCTTAATCAAAACTTTACCTAGCCTACACGAGATCAAACGAAGAGGGCATCTTAATGAAAACTCCACCTACCCTATGCAAAATTGAACAAAAAGGGTATCTTACTCAAAACTTTGCTTAGCTACACTAGATTGAAAGAAGAGAACATAGACTTCATATATCATAAGGATACTTATATGTTGAAGAGGCCTTATCAATCTGAGCCTTGTTATTGCTAATTTCATTTTTTTTTTAATGGCTTGCGGTTGAAGGTTAAAGGGTGATTTGATGTTTGCTACTCAAAATCCTTTTATAATCTTCATTTTAGGAATATGGGAATTAAACAATTCTCCTAAAAAGTCACCAAATATCGAATTAGTATTTTTCAATTAATGATATAATTTATGCAATTGAATGAAAGTTAACATTTTGTTGCTCAAATTATATTTACATTCTTCCATTAAAATCATGAGAAGTATCGAAATTCATCTAAATTCCATGATTTTCAAAATGAGATCACCTTCTCATTCTACTTAATCAAAAATATGAAAATTATAGAATGATTTCAACCATGAATTTTCCAACATCAAGGATAATATATATGTTATCTTTATCATTATGTTAAAGCTTCTTGTGATTAGCGATCACTATTTTGGATATCTTTGAATAAAATAAGGAAATGAATTTAATGGCACAAATGGGGTGGCACTGCTAAAAACTTGTCTTAAAGAAATCAGTAAAGGTCAAAGTTTATCAAGATCAAATTCAAGTAAAAGTTCATTTCTTGGGAATTCCT
>JBBYHM010000003.1:2623949-2644271 GCA_038381775.1 Adansonia rubrostipa | reverse complement strand
ATATTATGTTTATATTAATTTTGTAATATAATTTATGTTTAAGTTATTATATATTTATATAAATTTTGACACGTTAATAATTAATGTTAAATAAATTTTGATAAATTCATATTTTTAAAATTTAGCATCTATAATCTCATTCATTATCTTTGATGAAGATATCTTTTGTTTAAAAAAAAAAAAAAACTTCAGGATAAAGGTTGCCAGAAAGATGAAATTATGATTTGGAAAATAAAGCTAACAGGAAATAAAAGCATAGGCTATAAAAAGGTGAAGTAGTCGATTTCACATATAGATTTGCAAATGGAGCTCCTGAATATAACTAAAATTTGCAACAATCCGTTGTTTCTGTCTCTTATTCTCCTTTTCTCACTTTTTATTTGGCTTAAACTAGCAAAGAGGAAAAATTTGAATTTGCCTCCATCACCCCCAAAGCTACCAATAATTGGCAACATCCATCAACTAGGCAAACTTCCCCATCGCTCTCTCCGAGACCTCTCTACGAACTATGGTTCTCTCTTGCTTCTACAACTGGGGTCTAATCCAACTTTATTGCTTTCATCTGCCGACATAGTTAGGGAAGTTGTCAAAAACCATGACATTTTATTCTCCGACAGACCAATGACTACAGCAGCAAATATCTTATTTTATGGATGCAGGGATCTAGGTTTTGCACCTTATGGTGAGTATTGGAGACAAGTTAGAAGGATCTGTGTTTTTGAACTTTTGAGCCATCGAAGAGTGCAATCATTTCAGTTTGTTAGAGATGAAGAAGTTGAGGTTCTTATCAATAAAATCCATCATGCTTCTCTTAACAGAGAGTCTATTAATCTAACAGATATGCTTATGTTTGTTTCAAGTGAAATAACTTCTCGATGTATTCTTAGTTGGAAAAGTGAAGATGGTAGTAGGAGCAAGTTTGGGCAGTTGGCGAAAAGGTTGTTAAGACTCTTCACGAGTTTCTGTATTGGCGATATGTTTCCTTACTTGAGGTGGCTAGACGTGCTTACCGGGCTTATTCCAAGATTGAAAGCATTATCCGGAGAATTAGATGCATTCTTTGATCAGGTAATTCAAGAGCATAGAGCATTAGAAAGTCATGACAAAGTTACCGATAAAAGGGATTTCATTTCTATTATTATCCAACTCCAAAAGGATGGTATGCTTGGGAAGGACATCACTGGAGACAACATCAAAGCAATCTTACTGGTTATTCAACATTGTTTCCCTCCTATATATCCTTTTTCTTTTTTTTTGTGCCTTGATCTGAAGTATTTAATTTTGACAATCTCAGGACATGTTTTTAGGAGGAAGTGATACCACTCTAACGACAACAGAATGGATGATGGCTGAACTTTTAAAGCATCCAAATGCCATGAAAAAAGTCCAAGAAGAGGTAAGAAAGGTTGTGGGAAACAAATCTAAGGTGGATGCGGACGATATCAATAAAATGGAATACCTAAAATGTGTACTCAAAGAAACTTTAAGACTACATCCACCTGCTCCTCTTTTGGTTCCTCGACAAACATCTGCAAGTGTTAAATTGACAGGTTACGATGTTCCTTCCAATATCACAATCTTGATCAATGCATGGGCCATTCAAAGAGATCCTAAATGGTGGGAAAAACCAGAGGAGTTCATTCCAGAAAGGTTCGAAAATAACCTCATTGATTTCAAAGGTCAAGATTTCCAGTTCATCCCATTTGGTTTTGGAAGGAGGGGCTGTCCGGGGATGCTTTTTGCTATTTCTGTTATTGAATATGTGATTGCCACCCTTCTGTATTGGTTTGATTGGAACTTGCCTGTCGGTGAAATTGCTGAGAACTTGGACATGACTGAACTATACGGCCTAACAGTTAATAAGAAAGCCCCTCTTCAAGTTCGAGCTTTATCGCATTTATTTGTTTAGATATTTATGCTTTGGTTTTAGCTCTTTATTTTCCCTAGAGAATATTATTGTTGTCGTTGGCTGTTGTTGTGGTTTTCCTCTAAGTTTGTTCTTAGGACAAAGCTTTGCAAAGTTGTTTATTAAGTTGTTACAAATGCGTGGTACAATGAGAAAATTAAAAATGAAAAACTTGTATATATATATATATATATATATATATTAACTGTTTACAAAGTGCTATAATTTCATAAGGAGACTATTTAATCATAGTACACTAATTTATATTAATGTAAGTAATTGTAGACATTTTGAAAAGCAGAGCATACATGCCATATCATTTTGGTTATTTAAAAAGTCTAAATCATTTGCTGTCTACTACCTAAAATAATGTATACTTAACAATATTATGATTTACACTTTTTAAAACATCATAAATATTGTTCTTCTATCATCCACTCTTGAAAATATCCAACGCATGCAATTGTCTTAATATGCAAATAGAATAGCAAATAAATAATGTGAAAGAGAAAATACTCTAGTTGAGTTTGCAATGCAATTGATCTTTCTCTGGATGTTTTAATTATTCTCCTTTGCTCAGTTGAGTCTAATGCATATTTCTTATTAGTAAGATTTCCAATTCTTGCAGTTGCTTCTCAAATACTCCACCATGATTGGATAACTATAATGTGGAATTTGATTGTCTTTTTTCACTTGATTGAGCTAAATTCTCCTGATCAATAGCTTTCTTCAATGCCCTGCTTACGGTTTGTAGAGGAGTTGAATTGTCTCTTAGCATTTTTGGTGATGTTTTGTTAGTTATACCAACACTAAAAGCAAAATTAATTGACATATGGAGCTATTTGGAACTATTTTCTTCTTGTCATTTAGTGGACTTAGCAACATCAGCTTCACACCTAGCTTACACTGAAGCCACTCATTTAAAAGGATGTAATGGAAGTTTAGACACTTTACGGGAACTAATGACTTCGGCAAAGAATTTTTTTGCCTTTTCTTGCTTGAAAAGGTTGAATTTTTTTGGTCAACACATTCCTACAGTATCCCATAATGAGGATGAACATAAATACTTGACAAAAGAAGAACAAAATAGAAACTTGTTTATATAAACATTACCATATTGGGAATATTTGGCATTGCCATAATCATGCCATGGATGCTAACATTTTTAAGAGCCTTTGAATTTTCCAGCTGATGACATTTATCCATTTTCACATCTTCTTCCATCATTGCATAACCTCTTTCCCTATTGATTCATGGCCAAAGATGTGTTTGAATTAGCTAAACCTTTATGTACAGTAGGGTCAACAAAGCTGTATTCATAGTTCCCATTTGAGAGGCATCATTGGTTACACTATTGGCTTGCTCAAGAAAAGTCATTGCTCTCATTGCAGCTCTTCCTTTATAATGAGCTTCAAAAAAAGCTTTCTTGTGAGCAACAAATCCTAGCTTTGAAAACTTTTCCACTTCTTTCAAGTAACGATTGTGAGAAAAAGTTAACCATTTCTACCAAGCCATAGATTCTAACATAAATCTTCCCAAAGATATTAATTATGTGATAGCACAAATCAGGTCACCCATCACCAGCCATCTACTAACTCTTTCCCATCACTTGTCATGACAATACCAAATCCATAAGAAATTCACCATACCATTCATCCACCTACCATTTCCCATCATCCGTCATAGCCATTCTCATTTTGTTTCAAAAGATAATTGAGATTGAAATGGTAAAAAAAATTTAAAAAATACATATTGGAACCAAATTCAAATGGACCAAGGCAACAAACCCTAAACCATGGGCCTGAATTGACTTAACAGGCCATGCAAGAAATGAGAAAAAGTAATAAGGCAAAAAAACAAAAGTAACCAAGCAAAATCTTATGGCCAACAGATAATGAAATGGCTAGAGTAACCCCAACAATTCATTATCTTTTCTCTGGTTTAGTAGAAATGGTCAACCTTTTCTCAGATTGTCAAAATTTGTAGAAATACGATGAAGATGATGGGAACACCTGACAGTGAGTTCCCTCAACTCTATTGGATTAGGCCATCCGCATCATGTGTAATTCTGGTAACAAAAACCTATTAAGAAAGATTTTGTGGAAACAATTAATATTTCTATCTAAATATTTTAAAGAAACTAACAAATGAAAAGTAAAAATTAAAAAAATGCACAACTCCTAAACCATCTAACGCAAATTAGAATAAAATACAAAAATACAAAAATACAAAAATACAAAAATATATAATAAAGGTATAAATTTTGGGTTGTTTTCTCAGTAACTAAATGATCAACAGATAGTGGACGATAGGGTGGAAGGTTTAGGTTTCAAAATTAGATCTAAGATTTTTAGGTTAGATTTTGGGAAAACTGAGGTAAAAAACATAATGAGAGGAAGCAGATGGGTCCATGGTGATATTTAATGGTTTTCCATCAACAATGAGCAAACAGCTGATGACTGACTCCAACCAATGATGTGGTGACTGGTCGAACTAGATTTGGGGTAAGCAGTGCTTGGCGACAAATACCAATAAACAACACGTAATTGACTGAATTGAGTTTAGGGTTGGTGGGTTTTGTTTGATTGTAAAGAAAGACAAGAGAAAAAAGTAAAGAGGTTATAGAATTAAAAATGGAAGGGAAGAAGATGAAGAGAATGAAAAAAATAACTCAATTTAATGATATAATGACCAAAAAATCTAAACTTTTTTACAATACCTTAAATGTCCTTATACATTCTCAAAGGGACTAAAGAATGATAGCTTGCAAATATCTTGCAAGTGCACTGTTATTTTGGTTTTGGTATTGATATTGTTGATTGATTTTTAGCTTGTTGATGGTTTCCTAGTGGGAAGAAGGTTGAAAAGCCATAATGTAAGATTGAAGTGAAGGCATAAATGAAATAGGGGCAGAGAAAGGCATCAAAATTTATACTCTATAACATGCCATATTGCTCAAGTCAACAAGAATTTTAAGGAGAAAAGATTAGAGAGCAAAATAGCAAAACGGAAGAATATCAAAGATCAACTTAAAAGGTTTTTTTTTTTTATTTATCTCATATCTTATATACTTGTCATCAGAAAATTTTGTTTTGCTTGCAAGTTAGCTATGGTAACTACTTGCCTGCCGATATCCCTACCTGATGGGGCTGATTTGTTAAGGGCTTTAGCCTAACATATAATTAAAGGTGGCAATTAGGTGGGTTTGGTATGATTTGGGATCGGTTATTTTGGATTTGGGTTTTTTTGGGTTTGGGTTCTTTCGGGTTTGGTATAATTCAGTTTCGGGCCAATTCGGGTTTGGGCTAATTCGAGTTCAGGTTTGATTATATTTTACATCATTTTTTTATTTCATGTTAAATGTAATCACTTTTATGTAATTTTGAATTCTAACCCTAGGCACGAATTTGGCCCCGTTTGGCCTAAAAAAATTTTAGTTCGGTTCTATGGGCCTATCTATGGCCTTGAAAAATTTTTGAATTCTAAGCTCAAGGCCTAATTTGTCCTGATCGACGCATTTAGGTACAAATCATTTTATATTAATATTTACATATTTTATAATTAAATTTAAATAAAATATATTATTTTATTTTAAAAAATATTGTTTCAGGTTGAGCATACTTGAAACTTAAAATCTAAGACCTGAGCTTGATCGTGATAGGCCTATTGTGTTGGACAAGCTGTCTGGCCTATGGACAAGTCATTTGGCTCATGGGTAGGTCTAGTTGCTAGTTTAATGTGTGATTTTTTTCATTTTTGATATGGTATTATCTATTATGGCTTTAATATTTTTTTAATTTATCTTCTTACTTTGTTATATTATTATCAGACTCTAATTACCATTACTTAAAATAATAATAACAATAATAATAATAATAATATTATTATTATTAAAAGAAGTATTTAAAATTTTACTATTGACATGCATAAACTCTTAATATTTAATGAGTTTAACCAATTAAATTAAAAAAATGATAAATTAATGATATACTTTATTGACAATACTTTCAAAGCTTATGATATGATTTATTTTTTAATAAATTATTATTTTATCATATATAGACCTGCTTAAGGATCAAGCTATCTATTTGGCCTAATTGGGCCTGGGCTTGAGTTTTTATATTTTGGTTTCAAACTAACCCAATCTAACTCGGAACAGTTATTTTAAATTAAAATATAATATATTTTATTTGATTTTAATTATAAAATATATAAATATTAATAAAAAATTATTTAATGTGATGAACAATAATTCTAGCTTGAACAGGTAAGTTTAGACACATTAAATAATGGCCTGCACTTAGGATTTTAAAATATTCAAGCCACATTGGCCTAAACCATAAGCAGGATTAATCATATATAAAATATAAATTAAATTTTTAATATTTAATTAAATTATATATAGTATTAATATTCAATATTTAATATTTGATTCATTTTTGATATGGTATTATCTATTATGGCTTTTATATTTTTTTAATTTATCTTATTATTTTGTTATACAATTACTAGATTTTAATTATCATTACTTGAAATAATAATAATAATAATAATAATAATAATAATAATAATAATAATAATAACAATAATAATATTCAAAGAAGTATTTGAAATTTTACAGCTAATATATATAAACTCTCAATAGTTAATGAGTTTAACTAATTAAATTAAAAAAATATGAGAAATCAATAATATACTTTATCGACAACATTTTCAAAGCTCATAATATGACTTACTTTTTGATAAATTATTATTTTATATATATTATTTAAATATAATTATAAAATATATAAATATTAATAAAAATATATATCTTTAATGTGATAAACAGTAATTTTGGCTTAAATAGGCAGACTTGGACACGTTAAATAAGAGCCTAGACTTGCGATTTTAAAAAAATTTAGGCCATAACTCTGCTTGATCAATGAGCAGGTTTAATCATATATAAAATATAAATTAAATTTTGAACACTTAGTTTAGTTATACATGGTATTAATATTTAATATTTAATTTATTTTTTATATAGTATTATCTATTATGATTTTCATAATTTTTAATTTATCTTATTAATTTGTTATATTATTATAAGATTCTAATTACTGTTACCTAAAATAATAATAATAATAATAATAATAATAATAATAATAATATTCAAAGAAGAATTTAAAATTTTACTACTAATATACACAAACTCTCAATATTTAATAAGTTTAACTAATAAAATTAAAAAAATATGATAAATGAATTATATACTTTATTAACAATGTTCTTCAAAGCTCATGATATTATTTAGTTTTTGATAAATTAATATTTCATGATATATAAACCTATTCATGAGTCGGGCTACCCACTCGGTGTAATTGGATCTGGCTCAGCTTCTTATATATTCATATCAGAGTAGCCTCACCCGACTTGAAATAGTAATTTTAAATTAATATATTTTAATCAAATTTCATTATAATATAAATAATATTAATAAAAACTATTCTTTAATATGATAAACAGTAATTCTGACTTAAATAGATAGGTCTGGGTGCGTTAAATAAGAGCTAGGGATTGAGATTTTAAAAAAAATTGGATCGTGGCCTAGCCCAACTCATGAGCAGGTTTGATCATATTTAAAATATAAATTATATTTTTAATATTTAATTAAATTATTAAAAAATATTAAAATAAAATTCACTATTAAAGTTTTTTATTTATAAAAAAATTATTTAATTATAATTTTGTCATATTTATTTTTAGCATTAAATTTGGGTTCGGGTTCAGGTCGGGCTTGGGTTTGGGTTTTTTCTAGTTCAGGTCATTTTGGGTTTAGGTTCTTTCGAGTTCGGGTCATTTCAGGTTCGACCCATTCGGGTTCAGGTTTTTTTGGGTTCGGGCCATTGACTTTTTGATCAAATCGGATTCAGTTCGAGTTCATGCTTAGATTTTTTTGGATGAATTTTTAGATTCAGATTTATTTTGCCACCTCTACATATAATAAGTATAAAAAGTCCATATATGTTTACTACTTCCTTTTTCTTTTTTTTTTTCCATTTCTTTCTTTTATTATTTTTTCTCTTTCTTATCCTTTTGATTGCTATTAATTAAATTCAACTAAATTTTCTCCTAAAAAATTCACTGTAAAAAGTGAGATTTTTTTTTGAAATTATATCATATGAAATCATCTAAATTGTATTACTTTCTCGAATGATGTGACATCATATAATCACAGCCAACATATGTGACAAGTCATGTCACCATTTAATTATTTTTTTATAGTTAAGATTGTTAAAGATTGCTATGTCATAATTAAAATTAAAATTTCAATATTTTATCATCAAATTATATCATTGCTAAGGTTTTTTTCATTAAAATAATATTAAAATTTTTTTATTACAGTTTTAGGTCGTTTGAAAATTATTTACTGAAATAGACCAATTTTTAAAATCTATTGAGAAATCGACATTTTAAATGTCATTTTCTTAATACGAAATAAAAATTATAAAATTCAGTTGGGAAATTGCCCAATCAAATGGCGATTTTCCAACATCTAGGTGAGAAAACACCATTTGATTAGGTAATTTCTCAATTTCTCAATGTAATTTATGAGAAATCGACAAATAAAATACTGATTTCTCAACTAATTGCAATTTTGGTGCATAATTGATAAATAAAATGCCAATTTCTCAATGTAATTGCAAAACTGATGGAAAATTAGAGTCATATAGTTGGGAAATCACCATATGATAAGGCGATTTCCCAACATTGTGCATTTTTTTGTTAAATTTTTTACTGCATTAAGAAATCATCAAATCATCTGACGATTTTGTATTTCATGATACAGTTTAAGTTTTAGGGTTTAGGTTTTATTTACGTTTGAAAGGATGAGACTAACGTATGAAAATTAGAGGTTTTTTGAAATAAAATAAGTTAATAAGATTAATGCAAGGTAATCAATTTTTTTTTAATATGAAATAAATTAATGAGACTAATGTATGCAATCAGATTTCTTCTGATATAAAATAAGTTGATATAAAATAAGTTGATAACGCTAATGTATGAGAATCAGATTCTTTCTTATATGAAATAAATTGATGAGACTAATGCATGTAATCAAATTTCTTCTAATATGAAATAAGTTGATAAGACTCAAGCATGGGAATCAGATTCTTTCTGATATGAAATAAGTTGATGAGACTAATGCATAGGAATCAGATTCCTTTTCATATGAAATAAGTTGATAAGACTAATGCATGGAATCAAATTCATTCTGATATCATCTTTAGTTGATGAGACTAATGCATGGATTTTAAATGTTAGACTGCAAAGATTAGACTAATGCATGGGACAAATTCCAACATTTTGAACGAAAAAAAATCTTGTTGACTATGTTGCATTATAAATATGAGTTCATCATTGTCATTTTTATTATCATTTTCATTCTCAGCTACTATTATTGTTTTTTGAGTTTAGTGATAGTGCTTTTTCATTCTTCTATTTTGTTTTCTTAGTCTTCAATTGTTAGTATTTTATTTAGAGTTATTTCCATCTTACCAACATGAGTAATAGATTTATTGCACTTATCTGTTTTAATAGAGAAATTATCAACAATGAAAAAGGTGTTACCTTTTTAAAGTGACTGTCCTAAAACTATTAGTATTGATGAAAACATTACAATAGAGGAATTAAAGGTAAAAATTGGTTCAAAAATCAGAGCTACAAACAGAACCAAAGTATCAGATATCAAGTATAGGCTTCCTGTTTTCATAGGAGAAGGATGTGTCTGATATAAAACATTCTCACTTGAAGATGATGATGATGATGTCAGATGTATGTTTGATATTCATCAGCAATTTCCTAATATCGATGTAATTGAGTTATGTGCCAACCTTGAGGATATATATCATGATGCTAAAACTTCATACATGCCTACTGCAGATGCACATATGTCATGGTTGTTTGAGAATCCTGAATGTCAAGCTCCTCTAGATGCACAAATCATGATGAAGAATTTGTATGAATCTTTTTATTATTAATCTATGTCACCAATAATTCCTAGCGGTGAAGGTGATGAGAAAAACAACTTTACAATGATAGACTCTCCGATTAGAGGTGTTGAAATGGAATATAGAGGGTCAAGTTCATAAGCTAATGATCCTGAAATGTCATATAGAGCCCATAGTGATTATGTTGGTGACTTTAGTAAGCCCGAAGAGTATGTTGAAGCTAACTATAGTGATGACAACCATGATCCATGCCTAGATATCGGTGGTGATCTAAATGTTTTTCCTTTGTCATCTATCAGTGGAACTAGTGATTTTCTTCATCAATATGAGCCATTTCTCCATATGCGGATCCTTGATCTGGATGCAATGTATGGAGCAAAATTTTCAGAAATGCTCAAACATTAGGGTTTTCAACAACCTAGAATCCATCTAGTGGTGTGCTCAGTGTTGGGATACAATTCATAACAAAAGAGGCCATGCTTTCTACTATAAAAGTAGTACAATATCAAGAACTTAATAGACTACAGAGTAGTAGAATCCTTGCTGTTGAAATATCACTGCCAGTGTACAACGTATGGCACAAGTTACAACTAGAGTATAAGGGCAAAATTATCGAAGAATACACAAGCATGGAAGAATAGAAAGTATAATAGGTCTCATACTTATGCATCTGGGTGTATTTTACAAGATCATATGAAACTGGATTCCAACATGATATGTTCATGCATTTTGTCCTTGGTACAAGCAAATCCGCCCATTTTAGTTTTAGTTTTGGTTGCCGAGATATGAAATAGGTATGGATACATGACCTCCTATATGAAAGCGTAGATAGCTAAGCAGAAGGCAATTGTTCAACTATATGGAGATTGGGATTAAACATACAATGATCTCCTAAAATGGTTAGGTGCAATGCAACATTTTGTTCCTGGCACAATAGTAGAATTACAAACTATACCTGAATACCACGGTCATCGAATGTTGTAAGGTCTAAGTATTTTCCATCAACTTTTTTGGACATTCAAGTCATGTTTTAGAGGTTTTCCCTTATGTAAACATGTTATCCAAGTAGACGATACATTCTTTTATGGAAAATACAAAGGAACATTACTGTTAGCTGTTGCACAAGATGGTAATCAAAACATTGTACCAATTGCTTTTGCCATTTTAGAGGGTGAAACAAAAGAGGCATGGCGATTTTTTCTCAGTAACTTATGTAGATATGTTGTTACACAACCTGGGATATGTTTAATATCTGATCGACTCGAATCCATAAAACTTGTGATTAGAGACTCAAGTAATGCATAGAAACCTTCACATGCATATTCTATGTACTGCATTCGATATATTACAGCCAACTTCATGAGGAGGTTTAATAATAAGGAGTTGTTTCAACAAGTTGTTAATATGGGTATGTAATCACATTTATGGTTATTTACTCTCTTACAATTTTATCAATCTTAATGTTTATGTATAAGTTGTTAATAAGTCTATAAATTATCATCTTATTTTTTCAGCATACGAGTTATGATGACCATATTTTTAGTGGTAGTATGAAATCCTTCATGCAGAGAATGCAGAAGTGGCCGATTAGATCAATAGGATCCCATAGAAGAAGTAGGCAGAATCATATGATGAAGGAAGATGATATTGACATATATGACAAACTTGACCAATGTATCAATTCGGTGTTGAAAGGGACTCATCATCTTCCCATAACTGCTTTGGTAAAAGCCACATATTTTAGATTAGCAAAACCATTTAGGGTGATGAAGAACAAGCAAATTGCAATGATGGTAGCCAGGCATAGTTATTGTGAAACAGTCACAAATGTCATGCAAGAAAATTGAAGAAAAACTAACTCACACCTTGTTTGTGGGTTTACATGAACAAATCAATCTTTCTTGGTTAAGGAGTTAGAAAACCCCTAGAAGGGAGTTGTTGCTTCGACATACAAAGTAAATCTTAATGAGAGGTGGTGTGACTATGGGAAATTTCAAGCACATTGGTACCCATGTTCACATGTTGTTGTTGCTTGTGCTCATGTCCATGTAGATTGCATGCTATATGTGGACAATGTTTATACATTAGAAACTATAAATAATGTTTATTGACATGAGTTCCAACCCATCAGGGATGAAGCTTATTGGTCGAAATATAATGGTCCATAACTATGCCCTAATCCAGAAATGCAGAAAGATCCTAAAGGTTGACCAAAATCAAGTCGAATTCATAATGAAATGGACCTTAGGGAGAGAGGCCAACCAAAACGTTGTGGACTATGTAGGAATTAAGGCCATAGCCGAAAAAATTACCCTTATCAAGTCAGCATATCAGGGGAAAGTTCGCATCATTGATTATCAATTTTTTTAATTATTATATTATGTATAATTAATTGTTTATATCTATAAAATTTATCACTTTCAATTTAATGATGTAAATGTTATTCTTTTAATGAAATGCAATTAAAGATTTTTTTTATTTATCTTGCAACACAAATGATAAAAACACATATTATAGAAAAAAATATAACTACTATAGGAAATTAATATTTATATTATAATGATAATAGAACTGTATATTATTGGAATTTATTATAATATAATTATTATTATTAAATATCTTTAACATATAGTTATTAATTATTGTAATATAATAATAACGATATAATGCATTAAACATGTAACTTCTATAATTATTCTAACATAAATTATATCACTATAATGATAAAATAATAATTATTAATTATCTTCCAACATAAGAAACATAAAAAAATTTACAATACAAATGTATAACATTTACAGCATTATATAACATTGTATAACTACATAACTGTATAACATAACTGTAAAACTATATAACTATATAACTGTATAATAAAAGTGTCTTATACAATTTTATATTTATTGACAGGGGGCCCTATCGCATGGTGTAGAACAACAATAGAAGGCTATCCTATTATGTGGTGGCAATACTCTTCATTCAACATTTTCATCTTCATTACCACTTATGGCCCAAGTTTGATGTCTTTGGGCTCTTACTTCCACCATCGGTGCTTCTTTTTCAATGGCTTCTTCCTGAGTTAAGATAGAATCCCTATATTCACTTATAACCCTATTAATGTCCACCATATCAAAAAGCCCTAACCCACTACTAAAGAAAGTAGTATGCGGTGGGTTAAAAATAGAGAAGGTGCCGCTATCCAAGGGGGTTCCAAACTGATATACGTGGACATATATGCTGCAGCTGACATAGGAGCAAAAGGTTGGCATCTAACCTACTGGTGGGTGGCTTCAGTCGATAGCACCTATCATCGTCATCCCCACCATGACTGAATGAATATCTTGACTGGATGATACCCCAAGATCATGCTCTTGTTCATGATGACTGAAGGACATCCTAGGTGCATTGGTATCATCAACCTTTACTGAAATAGGTTGATTCATCCTCCGACTAATTCCATACCATCAAGTACAACTGTGAAGCTCTATAAGAGGGTTTGGATTTAAGGTTTGTTGATCATGTGACCTACTTCTCACATCCTGAAGTCCCAAAGATGGGGAAATAAATGGTCGACCTTAAGCATAAAACCATCTGATAAATTCATCTGATGGTGAGAAATTGTTGTACACAATTTCAAGACCCTGAACAATTGATCTAGAACATTTTCTCTAAAATCGAATCCAATTTGAATGCCTTTCAGCCCAGTTTTCTGCATGATTACCGTGCATGTCAGCTCTGTGAACTTTGTCAAGGTTCATAGGTGGTTACGGGATTGCTTATTGCATCCCAAACTGGCACAGGACCCTATCTGTTGGGTGCCATTCCATAATTTGAAAACATATTAATGCTATACTTTCTCTCCAGATGTGGCTATTTTGGAAGGCTTTTGATGGGAGGCATTCTACAATTTCATCTGTAATAAATGGCCTCCATAGAAATTATAAAAAAATAGACAAAAATTATTACTGATCATATGTAATAAGTTAGCTTAAAAATGCATGTATTTAAGGTAAACTAATTCAAAATTTACCTTATTATGTCCCATGCGATCCAGTCGTACTCTAATCTTTCTACGTCCATAATTGTATGACTAAACTGCTTCGGACTGCACTATCTGTTCAAATACATATAAAATATGAATAGCTCGCATGCAAATGAAAGTACTCCAAGAATAAATTTGACACTTATATTTATTACCTTAATGCAAGGGGATATACATAATTTTCTCTAACCATCGCTACAAGAAATGGAATTGGTACCATGCCAATGACTACAGAAGCATTAAATAGCCACCTATGTCATGTGTCGCCCCAATTGTTGGACGGCAGAGTTCCTTATACAAGAACCCTAAACATGTGGAACCCTAACTATACTTCCTTACTTCATTCAAATTTGCCAAAAGTGGAATCAAATGCACCAAATTTTTAGATTTATCGGACATTAACATTCCACTAATGATGCATAAAATATATGTTCAAGTAGAGGATTCTAGTTTTCATCAGTTGCATGTTCAAAGATATAATAGAACATTTTTGTCAACCAAGTTTATTTTGATAGTTGAGCCCTAAATAAAGTTTTTAGGAGGGATCACACCTAATAATTCTTCAAATAAAGCCTCCTAGTGTAACAGGTTTTCCCCTGTTACTTTCTTGCCATCGGTTGGTAGACCTAGTTGAAGTGCAACATCCTCTAGCGTGATTATGCATTCATCACATGGAAAATGAAATGTATTTATCTCAGGTCTCCATCGTTCAACCAACGCATGTATTATCCTACCTCATATTGACATCGGTTAACTAGGGCTGCATGGTAAAATCTAGCTCTTCTTAAATAGTCTTTAATTAATGGATTTGGTGGTTCAAAAGATACTTTCCATGACCGTGTTTCCAACCAAGTTTGCTGTTCAAAAAGTCATTCATTCATTACTTGTAAAATTTATAATGCATACTGTTTTAAATATATCATTACCAAAATTTTAGTATCTCAGACAGTACCCTTGATGATTTATGATACTCTTGTAATCTCAATAACGATGATAATGATGATGCCATCAAATTGATCAAAATTTTTCCAATAACAAAAATTTTCATTTAAATTCATCATTACCTAGCCTTAAAACAAAAATTAAACTAAATTTCTACAAAAAAATTCTCATACCTTTGAAATATTTAAACGTTTCAAAGTTAAATTCAACTTCTTCCTTGCAATCATGAAACGAACAAAAAATTGACTTGATTACAACAAAAATTACTTCAACAATTACTAAGTAATTTATATTTAATAATAAAAATTGACAACACCCTAATATTTCAGCCAAAAATACTAATATAATCAAACTAAATTGTATGATTTTAAGATAAATTATCTGAACAATCAAACATAAAAATTAAAATAAATATTAGGCATAATTAATTATAGTCTAGATAAATGAACTTTTACAAATGAAAATAAAACAGACTTTCAAAAAATATATATAATCATATCAAAAATTACTTTTACTAATAAAATTAGATCATACCCATGAAAAAGCTTTAACTTGATTACTTAACCTTTAATAACACCTTAATTTGATTTAATTCTCTTCGTAAAAGTATTCTCTTCGTTTTATAAAATAAAATTGAGGGAGGGAGCTCCTTTTATAGAGAGCTCCCTCCATCCCTCCATCAAATGTTGCCTAAAGCATTTGATGAAAAGGTCACGAGTAAAAATACCGTGTCATATCCCTCTACAAAAGCTGTAAAAGCCTCAATTATAAGGGTCATAGGTATTTAACTCTTATAATTTAAGGAAAAAAATATATAATGTTGGGAAATTGCCATTCCATATGGCGATTTCCCAACTATATGACTCCAATTATCCACCAATTTTGTAATTACATTGAGAAATCAGATTTTATTTGTTGATTATGCACCGGTTTTGCAATTCTTGAGAAATCGATATTTTATTTATCGATTTCTCATAAATTACGTTGAGAAATTGAGAAATCGCCTAATTAAATGGCGATTTCTCACCTAGATATTGGGAAATCGCCATTTGATTGGGTGATTTCCCAACTGAATTTTATAATTTTTATTTCATGTAACACCGATTTCTCAATAGATTTTTAAAATTGGCCTATTTTAATAAATAATCTTCCAACAGCCTAAAACCGTAAATAAAAAATTTTAATATTATTTTAATAAAAAAGCTGATTGTTGGTCAACATTTGGTTATTCACCTAGGGGAAGGTGACAAATATTTTGAAAAAAAAAATCTATAGATTTCGCTGGTAACCAAAATGTTTAGATTTTATAGTTTGGTAATTAAAATCACAAATCGATCAAAATTAGGATTCTGGTTGTGTATTTTTTTAAAAAAAAAGTATACAAAATTATATAAAAAAATAATAATGCATTGTGTTTGGTTACGAACAAGTTATTTGTTGAATCATGCTTATCGCAATTATGATCTAATAAATTGTTATCGTGATAAATTACAATAAATATCAATGATAAAAAAATTTGAAATCGTAGAAAAATAACATTGCAACTGCAATATTATTTCATCTTAATTATCTTTTTTCGATGTTAAAATGAATTTTCTTTCAATATGCTAAACTAAATAACATCTTCCAACCAGTTAGTTATCTGCCAATGCCACTTATTTTTCTGCCTTTTTTGCAAGGGTAGAAATGATCTGAAGATGTATTTTTCAATCAAATTAAAAGTACAGATCCTCTTCACATAGTGTATATTTACCTTTGCAACATGTGTTTTTATTTCTTCTCACTATTAAGCAGCTTCCAAACTTTTGTGGCTTAGTTGTTGCCCATGCTCCCTTCGTAATGATGGACTAGACAAGTCATAGTTCAATCCATGCCTCCCTTCGTAATGATTTATTGGATAGAGTAAACTATTGCAACCTATAAATTCAATCACTACTAATGCCATCACTGTATTTAGAAGTAATAGTTATAAATATCCCTAGTGCTTCTTCTAGCCTATAGCCTTTTCTTCCTCTCATTCACAGACACAGTAGGACAACAAAGATTCAAAGAGAGACAATAAAATTGCAATCATAACTGCTGCTATTGCACCTTTATCTCTCTATATTACTATATTTTTGTTTCTTCAAGTATTTAAAACAGAATGAAAACAATAGACTATTTGGATATACATTAGGAAACTCCAATAGAATAGATGATTTTTGGCAATTATTTGTTTCAAAATTTTTAGTCAAATCTGTATTTATAGTGATTGCCTTAAGTATACACCCTTTTTTATATGTGGTGCGGCTTCTTGCCAAATGTACTATATATACAGGATTGCTTGCAAGGAGAAATTATGACTCTTCCTACTGCATAAGCTATGGTCCTTTCCAATAATATTAAAATACATCCGCATTTTTTTACATGTCATATCTTATTAATAATTTCTCCAAAAAAAAAAAAACTCTTAGCCTAAAAACTTGACCCACTAATCCAGCCATGCACATTTTCTTTGCTTTTCCATGCTCCTCCTTCGTCCTCTTCCAGCCACCCTTTGGTTCTTTCCAAACCACTCCCAACCTCCATATTCGTGCTTAAAATCCCCCCATGTCCATGTAAAAATCAAATGTAGGATGCCATGGTACATGCCTCCATAAATTTAAAAACCATTTTTGAATAAAAAACTCTTAAATTTTGAACTCTATGTATTTTTATAAAATAGTAATTAAAATTGAAAAAAATTGAAAATATAATATGGGCTTATCTTTTCATCGATTACTTGAAATTAGGATATACTTCAATGGTTCCTTCATCTAATCCTGATCTTCAAGGATATTACTTAAATCGATGAAGAATTGGAAAAAATTGATGGACAGTGATTCACCATGAAGCAAAAAAAAAATAAAAAAGAAAAAGAAATCCATCTAATTTTCTCTTCAAGTAAGTGTCTATATAGGGTTTTTTTTCTTTTGTTCTTCAATTTGGGTTTAGGTTGCCAAGCTGTGAGATTTTATTTTGCTTGGAGTTCAAAAATTAGATTTTTTTTTTTGCAATAAAAGTGGTTTGGAAGGAATTAGAGGTAGTGCGGAGTAGAGGAAGAAGGGGCATGGGAAAAAAATGAGGAAAGAGGGCATGGGTTATTACTGGATTTGGATTGAGAATGAGATGAAGAGCAATTGGCGAAGTTCTCAAAGACAAAGCCTATTTTTTAGAGAAATTATTAGTCAGATATGATATATAAAAAAAAAGTTAACATATTTTAATATTACTGAAAAAGACCATAGCTGACGTGGTAAGAAAAATCTATCTAATAATTTCTCATTTGCATGAGTTATTATTAATTTGTAGAATCTATCTTTAGCATAGTCTAGGAATTCTTTTTGGTTCACGTTTGCAATTAAATGGGCATGCTGATCGTAACATTAATGGAAAATGTCATTACAAAAGGAGACCCACTGAATGTGGCAAATATTCAATTGAGTTTGTTTTATTTTGTTCCTTCGTTATTTTTTGATTCATTAATACTATAAAATACTGAACACAGTAATGAATGCACCCATGCACGTGAACAATGATTAATAGATTCATGAAATCAACCTAGCTGCTATTTAGTGAAACCACGATAACAGACAAATTATCCACGCATCCTTTTTCATATGCTGTCCTTAATATGCATTCAGCCGATGTAAGATTGGCATGAATCTAGACTTATTAATTTTGATTGAAACTCGAAAAATTAATCTCACCAATTCAAATTTAATCTAATTTGATTTGATCATAAAATACAAAAAATTTCAATGATCCAATTCGAATATGAAAATAATCCAAAGCCCAAAATTATTTAGACCCTAGATAGTTTGACCTGAAATGACATAAATAAAAAAAAAGGCAAACTTAATTTAATTATAATTTAATTTGAAAAATATTAATTTGATAAATTATATAAATATGACAAGATTATTAATTTATTTTAATTTTATAACTTTAGTTATCTTTTAAAATTATTTTCTTTACTATTACAATTCTATATAAATATATATATATTTTAATATCCGTTTCAATTATTATTAAAATACATTATTACTATTATAATTGAATATTAAATTCTATATTTATTAGTATCATTCTATAGATTATAAAAGTTCTTTTTTTTTTAAATTGATAAAATAAATAAATAGATAAATAATTATTATTTTCAAATAAAAATAATTGACAATAATTTTGTAAACCCGTAAGTTATATTTCTCATTATGTATTTAATTTTAAACAAATTAATAATTTGATTTAATGTAAATTATATATTCTTATTTTCACGGTGTACTATGATTTATAATAAATTATCTAATATTTGTTTGGACACGCCGATTCCCAAGATTGACCGTTAAACACTTCCTTAATCTTTTGACCATATTAGGTTTTCAAAAATAATACTAAAATATTGTAGATCTATGTTTGAAAATAAGATCTGCTACCACCATTTTGTTACAAGAACAATCAAAATTTCTTCTCTTCCCTCAATTTAGAAAATTCACAAAGCAATAACCACAAAACACCCTTGTATTGAAAATCCAAAATCGCAAAGATTCTTGCAAAATCATAAACCCTAAATGTCTCTCATTGTCAGTCTCTTTTTATCTCGTTATTGTTTTACGATGATGAGTGTTGTGTGTTTAGAATAAAAGTTTTAAGTTTTTGTAAAATTTTTCTTTTTTTATTTTCAGATTCAATTCTAACTTTAAAAGAAGTTTTTTTTTCTCTTGGATTCAAATATTGTCTTCTGTTTCAAAATATGTCTTCCTTTCTTATGGTTATTTATTTATTTATTTTCTTTTTTCAAAAAATAAAAATAAAAGGGAAAACAATTAAAAATTAAATAAAGAATAAGAAAAAGACAAAAAAGGAAAAGAAAGCAAAAATAAAACACAAACCTAAAATAAAATGGATAGGACCCGAATTACATTCAAAGCCCGAGTTTAAAGTCTGAAAACATCATTTTATTTTAAAAAGCAATATTGAGCTCAAATACCAAAGTAAAATTGAAAGCAATATTTTCAAATGCAAAATAAATTGAAGTCATAAAATCATTCGAACTAACATCAATTTGTAAAAAGAATGGCAGTAAATCCAAAAGTCAACTTTAATCTCAGATTGAATTTAGAAAATATTTTGTCAATATCAATATATTTCAAGCGAGATTAATCTAACAATCAAATACGGTTTTAATCAAATTATCTCAAATAATACTTTAAAAGACCTTAAACATAATTGAGTATCTAAAATTTTATCATTATGCATATTATTTAAACTAATTGATTTTTTTTAATTTGAAAAATATAATCTCTTCTCATGCAATGAAACATAAAGTAAATAAAAGGTCATTGCTAATGATAACATTATTTTATCTTAGTGATTGGTACATTACGTTATAATAATCTCTTATCATGTTACTTAAATTAAAT
>JBBYHM010000003.1:2563341-2623849 GCA_038381775.1 Adansonia rubrostipa | reverse complement strand
ATGAATGAAAAAATATGTGAAAAGTATTTTGAAGAAATTAAATTCGAATTAGTAGTTTTTAATTTTGAGTAGTTTTTTAAAAAATAGATAATTTTTTTAAATTTGATTAATTTTTTCAAACATAGAATTATGTAAATGTCTTTAATGTTATTATTGTAATTAAATTTTTTAATTAAATTGATGTTCAATTAATTTACGATACCAACGCATTCAAGAGCTTTAACATATAAAATAATGGTTTTATCAAAATCAAAATTGGGAGTACTAAGTAACTAGTGAAATGAAGGTTGTCAGCAAGAAAATGAAAAATATATATATTTTAAAAATTATTATATGTTTTTCAATTTTTCGATGCATGTCAAATTAATTAAACTCATTTAATAATAATATTAAAAAAAGATTATGTGTCGATGGAACTGTAAGAAAATAGTAATTATTTTTGAAATATCATTTAAAAAGTATGTTCGATGATTTGAAAGTATCTAAATGATTATTATTTTATATATATCGTTGTTATAAAATTTTAATGCAATATTCTATTTATTAACTTATTTTTTTCCCATATATTTGATATGTTTATGCCTAAAACTTTTAAAAATAATATATCTAGAGTTATATTCCCTACTCTTCTAAAATTAAAAATTTTTATTTTTTAAAAAAATTAGTTGTCTTTAATCATAATTCTAATCTATTTAATTAATAAGATATGATATTATCTTATATATTTCGTGTCATTCGTGTATTATGTTATTACATCATGGCTAAAATTATCATGTTTACGAATTATTATATCACCTCTTGTTCACTTGTCATTACTATTTAAATTTATTATTCAAACGGTAAATTATTAAATATTTAGATATATACTATATATTAAGTAAATTAGAGCGTTAGAATAAATAAGTAATAACTAGTAGTAGTACTTCTTTTTAGCATTTGTTTTATCAGTTCTTAAAATGTATTCTTATTTCTTCTTCAAATATAACTATTTACCAATTTTTATTTGTTATTAGTGCGTACAATGATTTTATATGTATGCAAAAAGTAAATCATAATATATATACATGTCGAATTTTAAATTTATAAAAAAAAATTATTTTAAATATCAATATAATAATATGTCATATTTTCTATATCAAATTATTTAATAAGTTGATTTATATAACAAGTTAATTTTATATCTTTTTTATGCTAACAAATATTGATGTTAATAAACAAATATAATTAAAAAATATAGTATTATAAAAAGCTTACCTAAAAAATATTAATAATTTATTTTTTGATTTGAACATTTAAATTACGTAAAACTTATTATAATTATCATAAAATAAAAAATAATGTATAACTTACCAAACTTGAGACTGAACGCAAATGATTCAAATTTAAAAAACTTGAATCTAATATGACTCGATTTAAAAAGAATTAGAATAAAAAAAATTTAAACTCTAAAATGATCTGATCCAAACTTATTCGAACTTGCCTAATTGCTTTCTCTTATTCCAAGTATGTTGTTTATTGTCTCAAGCCATCTTGTTTAAATTCAACAGTTTGAAATTTTATGTTTTTTTTTTATTTCTAAATGTTTTAAAATTGTTAAAATTCACATTTAAATTTTATCAATTATAACACTGCTATCAATAAAGCTGTAACATTATTATCAAAGAGTGATCTCTTTTTCAATTTAATTAATTTTGATTGGGATTAGTGAAGATGGAGTTTGTTTTTCGTAAAATTTAAGAATCAATTCATAATCCTCTTCAAAAGACAATTAAAGTAATTTGTTGCGATCGGGCATTTAGTTCAGTTGATTAGAACAATTTTTTTGGTAAATGAGTAGAATTCAATTTTTTTTTTCAAATCTTAAATTCTAGCTTGTCTCTTCCTCCTAGTCCAATTATGCTGAAGACCTTGTTAATTTGCTTATTCACTTCTCCTATTATGATCTTGTTAAGTAAAAATAATGGAACTTTTGAACCAGAAAAGGAAAAGATTGAGAAAACTAAATGGATGTATGAGAAGGCTGAAATCGGATATGGAAAAAATAAGTGAAGAACAAAAGGATATCAAAGAAGAGCAAAGAAAAGTAAGAGAAAAATTTGAAGCCATTGAACTGGAATGTAACCAACTTCGAAAAGAAACTAAACAAATAATGCAGCAGAGTATGAACACCCAAATTCGCCTCGTTTTGATGTTCCAAATCTTGAAAGCAAGGGAGAACCAACAGTTCGACGTGGCAGCCAAACTTACTTGTGCTCTCCGGTAATAAGCTTCATCACATTTGGAAGAATTTACTCCAGTTTTCTTTGTATGTATGTTATAGTGAAACTTTGTAATGTAGCAGCTGATATTTCCCTTTTCTTGTTTTCTTTTCTATTTTCACAGTGCAGTGATAGCACGAGAGAACCAACAAAGGAATGCTTAATAAAATAAAGGTTGTGGATGAGTATGTTGTTATGTACTCCGCATTCAGAAGCAAACCTTTTCATCTAACTTCCTAAGAAATGAAACATCTGATGCAATTCTTAGAAGTCTAAACTTTAATTTGCAATTATCTTTAACTCTTAATAGTTTGTAATAAGATTAAATAAATATTTGTATTGAAAACTAAGAGTAATTTTAATATGCATTTTCTTAAGCATTGATTTTCTTTTGGATAAGTAAATTTTATTATCTAAAGAAGTACCAAAGCTACTACAACAAACAGATTCAAGACTTTTATTACATACAGATTCAAGACTATAGGCTTAACCTCCAACTTCCATTTTTTCCCCTAGAACAGAGTAGCAAGCCTTCAAGCAATAATGAAATTTAGTACTTGGCCAATGAAGTTGGCCAATGAAGTGCACCATGATAGAATTCTATCATTGTTGGATACCTTCTTTAAATACTCCGGTAGAAGGCTTCACTATGAGCCATCCATTGGAGTCTTCGGAGGGAAAACTTTAGAGATTGATAAAATGATGTAGAAAATAGTTTCTTCCAATCCATAACTTGCTAATGATTTGTCACGTCAAAGTTAGTCTAACTAACTCCGTTCCATCTTGCTTAGATTCATTTACCATTTTCCCTTTACTCGATCCTATTCAGAAGGGAAGAAATTTCCATTGAAAACTGCCATGAATTGCTCAACTGAAGATTATAACATTTAATAGAAGGATTTCCATTCATAGAAAAGCTAGATGTCAAAGTTGGGCATGGTGAATTCATTCTATTCACCATGGAAACGAGAGTATCAGAACAGTTCGAAATGGGTTAAAAAATGGTTGGAAATTGATGGAAAACAATGAAAAATTTGGAAAATGTGGAAAAAATCCATACATTTTAATCCATGTTTATGACCAAATCTTGAGCTCTAGTGAGAGTCTTAAACTTGCACTTAACTACATTTCAAGAATGTCATATGTTAATGTATGCCCTTGAACAAATTAGATTAGAAATGGGATATACAGTCAATTAATTGCACACTAGTTACTAGCTTTAGTAACTCTAGGTCTTTCTTAATGTTAGTGGCATGATTAACTCTCATTAAACCCCTAATTGAATAAAGCTCATAAAACTTAAATAACCTTGCAAAGGAATTGTAAAGTGTTGCAATAATGAGATCCATATGCATCAAAGCAAGTTGCTCAAAACATTCTTGGTCATCATATTGTTAAGATATGGTATTGGCAATCCTCAAAGACCAATATATGTTATGTCTTCTTACTTATGAAGTAAGAAACTGATTTTATAGATTAAAGTATATGAGATACCTGGGATGGGATGGGAGTGATTGTTTTGTGGAAATGAGTTCATTGAACATGGCCCATATGAAAACTCCATTTGGTATTGTTAATCAAGTGTCTATGAAATATGTTCTCACTGATTTGTGATACTAGGTCATCTCGTATGGGGAGTGTCATACTTAGAGATCTTCATGAACGAGTCCACAAGGATGAATGACAAATGAAGGAATGACGTACATGACAGATGAATGAGTGATCCAGAGAGGATGTACCACTGCTAGTAATATTGGAGACATATCCTCATTGTTTTTAACTATGATTAGTTGGACTAAAGTCTTTAGCCAAAGCATATTGAATTGTGAGGAATCGTCCCTTATACATCCATGAACAGTAACCATGAGTTGAAAGAACTAACATGGATTGAAGCATGAATAGACACTGTACCATGCTCATGCTCATCCGAGATATTTGGTGAAGTGATCTTATTAAACTAATAGGCTGGTTACTAAAAATTTCGATGAGATCACTTTTGATTCTTCAACATTTGGATGGTCATGATGGGTTGCTAGACCCTAGTCATGATCTATGTTTATGAATAGTAAATTATGAGTAAAACATTGATTACGATTTATGCTCATTGCCAAAATGTTGGGAACCTACTGGATCACACACAATTAGATAGATTTGCTAGATTAAATCCAGGATTTAATAAAGTTTGACTTAATTAGATTAAAGGTAAATTAATTGGATGATTTAATTGAATAGTTTAATTAAGGCTTGACTAGGATATAAAATTAGATTTATGAAATCTAAGATTTTGTTATCTTTTTAAGACATGGTAGATTAGATTATCTTATCTAAATAATGTCCAAATTAAGACATACCATGCCCTGGCGGTTATTCCTTGTCCTGATGAAGACAAAGTTTCACCTAATTTGAAAGTTCGATTATGAATCAAACTCTTCTTGGTCAGCTTACCTAGCTGAATGAATTTCCCTTTATTTATCTTGTTATTTATAATTATTAGATAATTATATTAATGAGATATATTCAGGGTGATTTATTTTAAATAAATTATGAATTAATTATTGAATTAAGTTTCTTTATATATCTATCTTACCCAAATTGACTATGGCACATTAGGTTCGAATTTGATTCGAATCATCATAGTGCCATTGTGCCTTGGCCAAACAATTACATGGTGTGCATGGTTCAGCCATGTCACTTTAGATGGGATAAATGATCAAACTCATACTACCTAAGGTGAAAGAGTTTCACCTAAGTTAGGACTTTGATCATGATCCAAACTCTCTTTTATGAGATGAGTGGATTGGGTAAGACTTGGACGAAAATGATAAAAATGTTTGGATTTTTGATCACCAAGTAAAGAGAAGAATAATTCTCTAACCTAGAGAGAATGGTTGCCTCTTAAGGTAATAGAAAACCACCACTGCCACCATATTAGACCTCTTTATGGGATATTTTTTTTCCTCATTTTGGTGCAAACACCAACTTAGTTCTTGATTGTGTAAAGGAAAGAGCTACTGAATCTACCTTTTGGTTAAGACTTGACAAGCCTTCTAGCTAGCATTAGAGAATTATCGAGCCTCGAGAAGGTTTCAACTGCCATCTGTGTGAATCATCGTTAGATACATGACACTTGTGCTACTCGTGATCTTGGAGATCCCCTCAAGGAGCCTTGTCATCACTCATCAAGGGTCTTCAAAAAAGGATTAAACTCTAGATTACAAGATTTATGAGTCAGGTAATCCCTTATCAGATGAGTGATTTATATTTTGTAAATTTTAACATGGTTTACTATACACAAGACCCTCCCTAAAGATCCACAGGGAAGTTTGGTTGTTTTTGTGTTTTTTACATCTTCCGTTGCTTTTTTACCATATTTCGATGATTTTGAAATATATTATTTGCATGAGGCTAGACTTTACTCGAGATATGATCTCTGCATCACAAACACAATATTATTATTTTCTTTACTTTACAAGTGTTTTAATTATATCTATATCACAAACCAGATACGTAAAGTAAATACACAATATAAAAACAGATAAATTGTCTTAATTATATCTCTGTTACAAACTAAATAGTCATAAACTAAATAGTCCATAATCATAAACAAAGTACTAGATGGTCAAAAACTAAGTCCATAGTCACAAAATAAATACTAAATAGTCACAAACTAAATATCCCAAACACAATCATATTCCTAGCTAAGCATATCCCTATGGAGTAGCATCTGCATAAAATTGAAACATATTGTACAATTAAAAGCAATTAAATAGAGAAGTCAAAACAAAAAAAATAATGAAGTAGTTTACCATCTTCATTTTCATTGGGTTAACTATTGCAATTTGAAGATGAATTATCATAGACGATGGCAAATTTAGACTGCTTGTAGCATCAAGTACCTAAAAATATTATAAAGAAATTTGAGAGGTTTAAGAATCATGGTTTTAAGTAAAATTATATATAAAAGCCTAAAATATATTACCTCTTCATTGATCATGCAAGTAAAGCTATAGTTGAAACATTGAATTTCTCATTAGGAAGTTGTTTATGAAGTAATGATAAAACATTACCTAGAACCTATAAAACTTTAAGTTCTGTTTTCAACGGGTCAACCTTTAAAAATTTTGTTACGATGGTTGAGAACATGAAGGAATAGATTTAAAAGATTAGGTAGATGTTGTTCCCATACAAATAAACATGCCCTTTCTTCTTTGTCCTTTAGTTTTTGAATTCATGTCAACTTTCCATGACTTTTGTTGATAATTTTTAGAATTATTCTTACTCAAAGCATGCCTTATAAGTTCTAAAAAGTAAATAATTAATAAAATAATGACATAATAAACATAAACGATATAAATACTAGTGTATATATATGTATGCAGAAAAAAAACCTTACAATTTACTTTTTAAATAGTCCAAAGTAACCTAAAATTCAAAACCTAACTAACCTAACGCCAGTTGCATTATAGGCTAAGTTTTACTTTTAAAAGGTTGATTGAGTGATTAAAATTTTTGGATCATTTAACACCTACTCATAGTCTGGTCTTATGGATATGTAGGTATGCATAAAGAAGGAAAGGATGTCCATTGCTAAATACATCAATAAAAGTACTAGTAAAAAAGTATTATTGAAGGTTGGTTGATTATGCATTACTTTTATTAATTTGTTTATCTAAACCATTATTGATAGAGATAGAGATGTAGATTGGGTTAATTATTTTTGCTTTTTGTTTGTGCCAACTAACAAACAACATAAGAAAGAAAAAAGTGAATAATTACCTTACCATTACTACACATTATTTTAATGTGTTTTCAGTCTACTACTAGTAGTGTAGTAGTAATGGGTTCTTATTTTTTATTTTTTTTACTACCAATATTATTAGTGTAATACCTAAATTAATATTAGCTTTGCCTAAAGGCCTAAGTGCAAATTGACAAACGCTGCTTCAGTTGTTGACAAAGTGATTATAGCTTGCCTTTTCGAAGACCATGAAATAGCTCTTGAACTAAACATGAAAACATAACCAGATCTGCTCTTTCTATCATCCAAATCTCCATCATAATTAGTATCTGTAAGGCCAAACAAGTCTGATTTATCACTTTTCTTGTAGAACAAACCATACTTTCCAGATCCTTGTAAGTAGCGTAAAATTCTTTTTGTAGCAAAAAAGTGCATATCCCTTGGACATTCCATATATCTGCTAATCAGACTTATAGCATGCATTATGTCAGGTCTTGTTACAGTCACATACATTAAGCTTCCTACAATCTGCTTGTATAAAGTATTGCCTACCTTTCTTCTATCTGGACCTTTCCTAAGCTTTAAACTAAACTCAGTTGGTGTGCTAAAAAAATTGCAATTCTTCATCTAAAATTTATTTAAAATTTCCTGCACATATCTCTTTTGAGAGATAAAAATACTAATAGATTTACACTACTTCTATACTAAGAAAGTAATGCATCATTTCAAGATCAGATATATCAAATTCAAGCATTATAAATTGCTTAAATTTTTCAAACATAGCACGATCATTTCTAGTATAAATCAAATCATCAACATATTGGCATACAATGAGCATCTTTCCTCATTCTTCTGACTTAATAAACAAAGTATTCTTATATGGACATTTATGAAATCCTTCTTTCAAAAAATAGGCTTCAATACGGTTACACCGAGCACAAAGAGCTTGTTTTAGCCTGTATATTGCCTTTTTGAGTTTATAAACCTTACTTTCACTTCTAAGCTTTACATAACTAGGAGGCTGATCAATAAATACATGTTCATGAAGAACACCATGTTAAAATGCTGATTTTACATCTAGTTGTAAGATAGGCCACGAGTTTCTGCGCTGCTAGAGCAATAACTAATCTGACTGTATCATGCCTTGCAACTGTAGCAAACACCTCTTTGTAGTCGATACCAACCTCTTGTTTGTAGCCTTTAGCCACCAAACATGATTTATACTTATCAATTTCGACACTTTCCCTGAGCTTTGTCTTGTATATCCACTTTACACCGATTGTCTTTTGCCTTTTTGGAAGCTCCGTTAACTCCCAAGTGTTGTTTCTTTTAACAGCTGCAATTTTAGCATCCATAGCCTTCCTCTACTTTGTTTCTTAGATATTATCTTCAAAAGTAACTAGTTCAGAATATGCAAATAGTCTAAAATGACAAACTTATCCCTAATGTGTACCTTTAACATGAAAATATCCCAATAAACACATAGGACTTGGCTATAATGCAAAATTACCAAAATGCCTTTGGGTACACCTTTGACATGAAAGTATCTCAGTAACCTTAAAAGACTTGGAAATGATCATAGAAGGGTGAATCTATCTTAAATACATATCTTTAACATAAAAGCATCCTAGTGACTACAGCGGACTTGGTTCTAGGGAAATTACCCAAATGTCTTTGGGATATAACTTTTATATGAAAGTATCTTGGTAACACTAAAAGGCACAAAAAAGAATCATAAAAGAGTGAACCTATCTTAAATGCACACCTTTGGCACAGAAGCATTTCAATGATTACTTAGGACTTGGTTCTAAAAAAAATATTAAAATGTCTCTAGGGTATACCTTTGATGTGAAAGTATCCTTGTACCTTAAAGGACACAAAATAACTTATGAACCTATCCTAAATGCACACCTTTTGCATAACAATATCTCGGTGACTGCATCGAACTCAATTTTATGAAAATTATCAAAATGCCCCTAGGGCAAACCTTCGACGTGAAAGTATCTCAGTAACCCTAAATGATGTGAAAAGGTAAGTAATGATGACGTTTACCCTATATAGGTAGTTTGGATATCAAAAGTGACCAAAAATGCAAAAAATACAATTAAGTGCCTAAAATTTTCAAAATTGCATTTCGTACCCTCACAAAGAATTGAAATAATATGAAAGGTTTTAATATCTTCTACACGCCAACAAAGGACTAGTGGAATGCTAGAAACATTCTAAAATTTTTTAAATGATGATTTAATGCTAAAGATGACCATTTTGACCAAAAATGCTAGATTTTCCTAATGGTCCTTTTAAATTTGCCATTCGGTCCTTACATAATTAAAACACAAAATTAAACATCAAATATATTAAAAAACACAAAAATCACATCCAAAAAGTATAAGGGAGATTCGACCACTACCTTTAGCCTTAGAATAAATTGTAACATCTACAAAAAAGTCCCTAAACTTTTTAAAATTACAAAAAGACCCAAAAATCCAAAACAATGTATTTCTACTTGATAAAATGCATAAAATTCAATTCTAAAGGTATATGTTGGTTTTGGCCAAGCAGGAAATGGCTAGAAATTATTTTTTCCATTTTTTATTTTTTTACAAATTAGTCTTTAATCTATCTGTATTTATAAAATAGCCATAAAAATTAAATAATCATCACATACATATGAATGAATTTTAGCCAACACTATATAACCCACCAAACAAAAAATGTTCCAACTCAAGAATCACATATTCGAGATTTGTCAAGCATAAATCAACAAAGTTATATAATAAATCATTAAAAAAAAACATGTAAACATGTTGTTATAAGATATCAACAAGAAAATACAAAGGAAAATAACATACATATGATCATATATATGACAAATATAACATCATAACAAAAAAATCAACATCATGAAAACAAATTTCATGATAAACAAAAAAAAAGATATTATAAAAAACAAATATAACAAACAAATAAAAGAAAATACCTCATAGCCATCAAACTTAACCTTTCAACATAGATGAAAATCCATGAGCTTAAGCATGATTTTAGCTCACTATTAAGAAGAAAATTGAACAAAATCAACGAAAACTAAAGCCTTTTAAAAGAAAATATACCTTAAAGAGCTTTGTAACTTGAAAATAACTTATTATTTTTTATGTTTTTTTTTCTTGAAAGCCAATCCTCTAAAATGAAAAATCCTCCCCTTATTTATAAGAGGGAGGTTCAGCCAAGGGGATCAAAAATCCCCTTGGCCAAAATTTATTTTGATTTTTTTATTTTCAATTTATTTTTTTTGGTTTTATTCATTATTTGTATTAAAAGATGAGATGCATTAAATTAACAAGCAATTAGTAATCATTCCAAATATTTTGTTATGATTATCTAAATAATATCATCTAATAGGTAATTAGAAACCAATTAATTAGGGAAAATTTAGAAATTAAATAGTTTAGTTTCCATGAAACTAGTAGAAAAATCCATAATAAAATTAAAATAATAATAATAAATAAAAAGAATTATAATTAAAATTAATAATCATAAATAAGATTTTGAAAATGAAATAATAAAAAAAATTTTGATTGGAAATCCAAAACTTATGAAACCATATAAGAAAAATCCTTACGGAAGAAGATTGATATAAAAATTTAAAGCTCTTAAAATAAATTGAATTTAATAAAAATATTTTAACAATTTTAAAACTTATGAACTTGAAAAATCTAACCTAAAAAATTACATAGTAAAAAACTTCGTATTTTGAAAATAGAAAAAATCCCTAAAATGGATTGGGATCTTTCTAAACTAATTTTATGGTAAATTAATGGGAATATTTAAAGAATTTTGAAGTTCAAAACTTGAGAAAGTTACATAAAAAATTTTATAGATAAAAGAAAGCTCGTATTATGGAATCGAGAAAAATTTAAAGAAAACATTGAAACTTATAAAATGAATTAAATACTACATATTATCTAAAATATTAATTTATAAAATGGTAAAAATAAAAATATGAAGTCTGGAACAAGTCTTTACCAAAAATTCGTGAGCAAAATACCAATGATATTATGAGAAATTAAAAAACAATCAGCAATATTGACAACTTAAAATCTTGTGGTATAAATACCAATACATAATTTTTCTAATTTTTTGAAATGTGTATCATCATAAATATTGCACAGGTATCAGTAAAAATATACGACAATAAACTTTTTTAGTTTTACAAATAAAAATCTCAAAAAATGCCCAAAAATGAGAAATTTGACTATGAGTTATCTGCAAAAATGATTTTCAAAATTTGATAAGAGAATATTTAAAAATTGATTTGTTTTTGAAAATTCATCTTTTTTTATCCGAGATCAATCTTCAAATGGCACTTTTTTGTCATGTGTCAATGCGATTATCTATGCATGACAATACAAGTTACAAAAATGTGTAAAACACCTAGGAAAAGACAACTCTATCAGGACGATAGTTGTGTTCTTAGTCTTGGATAACTAGTACTACTAGAAAAGGGGCCTGAACGAAATTAGGTGTTTACAATACGTAAAGTAGACTATATATTTAAGCCAAAGGAAAATTTAAAAAAGTACAAAGTCTGAATGATCTTAGGGAATGGTTTTGTTCCAATGTAATGAGGCTTATTCAACTTTAAGCCATTTGTTCTATTTTGCTAACTTTGTTCCTAAAAAATATTGTAGTTAACTGATGGAGCATAATTTACACTTTAATTTTATAAAAATATATTGCAGTATAGTTTATAAATATTTATCTTTGTTTTACCAGTCAACTAATATGCAGTAATTACATTTCAACTCGCGGATCATCAATCTTTGGAGCCATTTCCTCTGTTGTTTTGTGTTCATCATAAAATTTAGATTTCAAATCATTCTTCCAATGCCTTCACTTTGTACTTGTATTATTGCCTAAGTCTTAATTTCTTGAATAGTTTCTTCATTAATAGCCTCATCAAAATCAAAATTTTTGAAACTCAAACTTAGGACTATAATTTTGGAAACTGAAAATAAAAAACAACGAATATAATGTCATGTTGTTTATAGACATTAAGAATAAATGGACTAGAATTTAAGGATTTGATATTACATTCTATTGTTTTTCGCATTTCTTCTTCGTTTGAATCAGTTATGTCCTGCCAATTTGTGTAACTAATGAGCACAAAACTAGGCATTCTTACTAACGTACCAATGAATCATGTTAAAGTACACGACTCGTCATTGATTGGCACATTATAAGCATTCACCTTAACAATAATGTGGCATTTTCTTTTAAATCCCAAATATCGGCCATACGTGTGGCACCTTGAACCTTTTTACTTGGAGCATTATCTATATATAACAATTATATAAAAGAAAATAATTTAATAAATAAATATTTTAAACTACAGAATTATAAAAAAATTAAGAAAAAAGGGGAGTAGGTTTACCAATTTAGCATCTTGAGTTACATCGGGGATAAATGACTCTTATGGTGGCTTTTGAGGCTCTTGCATAGACTTATCTTGAGTTACATTATGGGTAAATGGACAATTTAGTCCTCCTTGCACTGGTTGTTATTGAGACTGCTTTTAAAGTTAAAAAATAAAGCTCCATTAACCTTAATGATATTCAATCATTAGCATTTTGCCATCTCAAGTGGCAAGTTCAAAGTAAAGCTGCAGATAAAAATATGACAACAAATATAAGATCCAAATGGTTGTTGAACATATATTTTAAATCATTTAGCAAAAGGGAAAGGGAAAAGTTAAAAAACAAGAATAAAAATCATGCGTAAATTAGAGGAAAATACTATAATATAAATGCAACTTGATAACACATAATGTAAACTAAGGTAATATTAATTTAGCCAACAAAAGTCATAATGTCTTATAATCCAAATCTATTACATACAATTAAACTATTTTCTATAAAATTGGAAAATCTCTTCCCTATTGTGTTCATCTATAGGATCTTCTTCAACATTCTCATTCTTCATCTCTAGTTGACGTCCACAATTAAACTTCTCCACTTACAAGAGCGAAGAACTAAACTTGCCCAAAATTTCAAAAAGAAATCAAATCTAAGAATGAAGGAAAAAAGATTTGAAGAATCAAAGTCTTAATAGAGCTTTAGCAGAGAAATTTAAGCAAAAAGATTTGAAAATTGAAATATGAATGTCCTAGACATTATTCCATTGTTAGTTTCATGGCAGCTCTAATAATTTGGAGCCAAATTTGAAGACTTTCAATAATCCTGCTCTCAGATAGGAAATTTTGAAAATTGAAGGAATTCCAAATAAAGGTATTTTAAAATATATAATTTTTAAAGTTCTAGCATTTATAATTGTTTTATTGGATGAATACTTATTAGAAGAAAATTTAATATATCAGAATTTGATAAGATAAAAACTAATTAAAAAATAAATAATGATATTAAAGATAAATATACATGCAATATAAGTATCATTTGATTGGGTAATTTACATTTTAGGTCGTTAAACTTAGCAAGAACTTTCATGTAGGTCACAAATATTTAATTTTATCAAATTACAACATTGAACTTCTATATTAACAAACTAAGTTACTTATGCTAACTTTGTCAGGTAATTTTAACAAAAAAAATCACTCAACATGCATACATGGCTTATTTTAGCATGTGTTATCTTGATGAGATGTAGAAAATAAACCACATATACATCTTCGGGAACATATTTTTTGTTTAGAGTAGGGCTAGGTCGTTAAAGCGAATCTTTATCTGACTAGCCTCATATGACTATTCTGAAATAGCTGAGAAATTGGAGTTGCCATTGATTTTTTGGGACTAGGTATGATTGGACATCTATTAAACCAATCCTTTTAAAATTTTGAAATCATTTAAAAATTTTGATTTTAAAGTATGCATTAAAACTAGAGAAACGTAAAGTTGGGTTCGACAGTAGATTACATTAGGGAAGGATTAGCACCCTTACGATGCCCTAAAATCAATACTCACTAGCCATATTTTATCCCAAGTCTAGCTTTCATTTTGATTTTTCAATATTTAGGCATAATCCCCTGAAAACTTTTCCCACTATACCAAAGTTTGAAAAATCATAGGAGTTTTTTCTTTTTAAAAAAAGTAACGATATTTGAAAGGTATTCTCTAATTAAAGGGATTTCTGAAGTCTAAGTTATTTATATGAAAAAGAAAACCAAAATAAAATTTAATTCGAGAATATTGCCTTATTTAATAAAAGCATATTTAAGTAAATAATCACATTAATTAGCAAAAGAATCACAAAAAATAAAGCAAACAAATCCAAACAATCATATGATCAAGAATTAATCCAGCAAGTAAACGAATTAAATAAAAGGGGACATCGAGATAATGTATCCCAATGTTCCTGATGTTCGGAAAAGTCATCAAACGGATTTGGGACTAGCTTAGACGAAATTTAAGTTTAGGCATAAAAGTTTCAATATAAAATCTGATAAGGTTCGAGAAACGAAAGAGGGAAAAATATTTTTGAAGGAAATTTTTCAATATGGATTAAAAAATAAACAATTGAGAATTATTTGAAAATTGGTGCTATTAAAAATAAGATATTTTCTATATTTATTTTAAAAAATTGTGTGATTGAAATCCAAAGGAGCTTTTTACAAAATTTTGATTATTAAATTTCAAAAATTTGTGAGCCTTGCAACAATGCTCTATGCATTTACAATTCAGCATTCTAATGACTTCAAGTTGCCTTGTATGATACAAATGACATCTATTCCAAGGTATCCACATGCGCTAGAAAATGACTATGAAGGTTGTAAATGATGCATTTTCTTAGAAATAGGGTATTGTTTGCACACATTGGCTTCCCAGATTTATTCTTGACTTAAATGAACTCCAAAAGTTGCAAATGGGACGCCACTAGAAAATTAACTCGATAAGATTTCATTTAAAAATAGGGAAAATTCCTCAAAATTCATTTATGGTGTGAAAATATTTTTCCTAATCGACTCTTATTGCAAGATATGGGATATTCGCATAGGGATGGTGGAAGAATCACCACACATTCAAGCGAACTCGAAATGATGTGTGTTATATGCCATTCGAATGCTATTTTCTTATTAAACTTCATGTTTGGGCGAGAAAAAGATTTTGAATGTGTTCGTTTAAAGAAAAAATTAGTTTTCTCCAATTTTAAAATTTTTATGTTTTATATTCTTTCACTATAAATTTTACCCAAAAGATTCAGTACCTTATTATGTATATTTTTTAAAGGAAAAAAAAACTCAATTAAGGATGTTAATACCTAAAAATGATTAGTACATTTTTTTTGGGCTTATTCTTTTGTTATTATCATTACTTTCCTTCTCAAAAATACCCTTCAAAATTATCAAAGGCAAAAGTTTCAAGAAATCCAAACCCCAAATATTAGTAAACAAAGACACCAAGCAAAATATTTTAGATATAATTTTTTTTACAATCTTATAATTATTTAATCACAATAAAAATTATAAAAAAAATCCAATTCATTAATTATAATACAATGATTACATGTAATTTTTTTTCTCTTAATGATGGAGAAATTGTTAGAAAAGCCCCCTTTTTTTTTTCCAACTACCAAAAGTTTTATCCAAAAACATTTTTAAAAATTAATTTATAGTTTTAAGTCACCATCAGAAGGGCAATTCTTACAATCCTCCTCGATAAACTGTTGAATCGGGTGTTAAATCTCAAGATTCGCCCTATTTACTTGCTGATCGAAGGCTAGCCCTGCTTTGCTTAAAACTACTTTTAAATGGAAGGGTTAGTGAAGAAAGAAATCTAGCATACGCTCTCTAAATTTTCTTGTTCCCATGCTTGGTTCCTTTCGGTCTATCCAAAGTTTGAGGTGTTTGTATTTTGAAATCTAAGAGAGATTTACATATATGAAGCTTGGTTATATTTTTGTGATATACTTGTTGGTTGTTATCAGGAAAAATTGCATTTCTATCTTTATTTCTCATACATTCAAGCTGTTTTTTTCCCCTTACAAGGCATGGCTAAGGAAAAGTGAACTGAAAGTTTCGAAACCTAAAAATTTCAAGCTGTCGAAGAGAAGGAATGATGTAAACAAAGATTATTTGTTTTTCTATTTTAGGGTTACATATCCTGGTATAGAGTATTTTTTTCGTTGATCTCACTTCAGTTTCTCTCTTGTTTTGAACTGTTTCTTCATGTACAGAAAAATGTGATAAGAGTTGAAACTCTTAAAAGCAGCGCTAGAAGGGCTTCTAGAAAAACAAGCAAAGTTGAAGGCAAAACTGAACAATTCTGGAGAAGAAGGTAAACAAACAATGGACCAACTCCATCAAGTGAATCATTTGGTAACAAGCTTCAATGCTCGGATTCAAATTTACATGGAAACTAAGCTAGCTGACCCAGCCTGGGATGCTGCAAATCAAGGCAATTGATAGCCTTTCTCATTCATGCCATGTCTGCTTAGTCAAATGAATGCATCTGCCTTTCATGTGTCAGATCAAGTCCTATGATGATTTGAACTAATCTAAGTTATAGTATTTGTTCTTTTCCTTTCTTGTTTTCAAGCTTCGGTTGATTGTGAAAGTCTGTCTTCCTCTTTCTATTTTTCCATTTGAATAATAGACATTTGGCTTGGTTTTCACGTGGGTATTGTTTATTTATTTTGATAATTCAAGATATTTATTAGGAATGATTGCAGCTCATGAACACCCCCACAAACAAGCTGAAGGTTATTCACACAAGAAACACACCCAAGGACTTCTCCGAGAATGGTAAGGACCACCTCGTATAATATTAGTCCAACAGAAGTGGGTCTTATTTTTTGATCAAACTTTTAATGGTGGTGGGTCTATTAAGGGATGCTATTGGTGCTATCGGTACTGCTCTCGTTATCATCGGCAGATATGCCTCTTTTTCTATTAGCGGGGGTCTTTCTCTACTGCTGTTGGTATCGGCTTCTGGATATGCTTTTGCTTCTACTGGTGCTTATGGATCACTTGCTGGATCGAACCCCAAAACGAATAGGTTTGATCGGCCTGGCCTTGGGTGGTGGATCGAATGAATACTCAACTGCGTCAGCACGGCAGCGATAGATGTCCAACCTTTCTTTCTCTTCTTTCTTTTTGCTCGAAAGCGTACTCATTCGACATATAATTCCATGGGCTGGGCATACCCATTCTTTAGCTCATTCTTCTCTTTCTTTCACTTTGAGAAGACCCCATCATGAATCGTCTTCTATCAACATCGTCTGCTTACTCTTCTCGTATGCTCTTCTTACCCAAAATCATTCCCAAATCGTCTGGTACTTTGTCTGTTTTGGTCCTACTTTCAATTTTCATCACTTTCTTTGATTTATAATTTTATGTGAAGACTTCTGATCTGTAAACCTTTATACTTTTTGAGTGCCTCTCATGGCAAGTGAAAATTCCTTTAGAAAAATAATTTATGTTCCAAGCTGCTGCTTGCTTTGTTTTCCCACCTCTCTTTGCCTTCACCTCAGTACCGCAAAGAAGATGTTTCGCTTCTGAACTGAAGCTGGCAGAGGGAGAAACATCCCTGAGTACGTGGTCTTATTCCAATCCCACAAATATGAGTTCAAGTAGTCTGAATTCCCGGCCCTAGTAGCTTGAGATCAAAGCCTAACGGTCGAACTCTGAATATATAAATGCACCAACATCGTACGTATACGGGAAATCAACACCGTAGTTTTCTAATAATTTCAAACATTAAAATATAGTTAATAATTATAATTGACATTAGATATAAATAATTATGTAATATAAAAGAAAATTTTATATATATATATATAGTTAAGTAGTTAAAGACATGCGTTAACAGTTTTGGAATTGTTCTCCACGTGCGCCCATACGTTTATGGATTTTGTCAAATAAATCCATGAAGGTAGCTTGATGCTATAAAATACACAAAAGTTCTTACCATTTGGTGCGCATTAATTAGAAAATTAGCTAATCCGCCCATGTGCTTCAAAATACTTCCATTTTTCTTCTTGTTTCAAATTCTGGCTTGTTCAAACTTTCTTTTGCAGGCATCAGTATTCAGATGTTTTCGCTAAATTCATCCCAAATAGCAACAACTATATAGTCACATTTGTATCCTTTGCATCATTGTATTTATTTATTTTATTGGAAAAATAGCCACCCAAAATTTTCTCTCGTTTCCCAACATGTTCATCTATTTATTACGTGAGGCCTCCCATATCTTTCTAGCAAGACGTGTTTCTTTGGGAAACCACATGCATTTTCCCTAAAATAACAATTAATAATTAGTATATAAGAATAAACATGTTTGGTTTAGTAAATTGAAATAATGGCATATATCTAAGCAATGATACCTCAAGAATTCTTTGACACTAGGATGAACATATTTTCAAGTAGGTCACAGACAATTGAAGTGTGTTGTTGGATCAATAAGACAACTGCTTATTTTACACAACTCTTCATGAAAGTACTATAAAAAGCAAAGCATTTGAATCCAAAATATGCGTAAGGAAAGGCTGCAATGAATATTTTTAAATAATGAAATTAAGAGAAAATGTAATAACCTTGCTTGCCCTAAAGAATGCTAATCGAAACCTACAAGTAGGATTAACTGGCATTAATAACCTTTTTGTTTTACCTTTACCCTTTTCTTGTCGTTTCCAAAGGCGATAGTATCAGCAGTGGGTTGTTAGGGGAGACATTGGTCAGGTACCTCCATCTTCGGTTCAGCTTTCCTAGGGACATCCAAGGTCGGTAGGTTATTGACCAGACATTGGTCTTTGTTGGAGAGTGGCATGGAGGGGTTTCTAGCGGAGCCAGCTTAGTCAACATACGTCGAGTTGAAGGGCCCTTCAATAACACATGTTTCATATTGTCTTCTCTAAACGGGCCCATATGCCACATTGTTTTCAAGTTTTTCCTACTCGTCGCATTTTATTTGTAATGTAAAATGCACAAAATTTATTAGTAAAAAAATAAATGACTTCACATTACACCATAAATTTACTTTAGATTATCGAACATATAAAATGTACTTTTTGGATAACAAAACATAATATAATAGTAAGGTTAGTGCAAATGTTCTAACTTCGACGTTTAGTCTTCATCATCATTGTTGTCGTATTCTTCGTCTTTTTCCCCAAATTCACCTTCCCTATCATCATTTGTTCTTGATGTTATGTTATAACAAAATTTGCCTCTTCTAATTCACCTTGAACAAGAAGCCGAAGATTACCAAATCCTCATAGTATGTTACAATTGTCAAAATTAGCACTGACCTTTCTTAATAAACCCTTTTTTTTAAAACCAACTATGTCTCTTAGATGAGATAGAAAAATCAAAGCTATTAGCTTTTGTTTTGAAGATCCTGAAACTCTTTTCTCATTGAAGGATAATAATTATTAAACTTTTTGACATTGATGGTCCAAAACATAAAGTCCATTACTTGCATATAATGACCTATATTTTACTTCAATAAGGCCATTTGAGGATCAACCTAAATGCCTCTATCCATTTAACCATCTATTTAACCAATGCTTAATTGAAAATTAGACAATGCAAGTACTAAATTAAAAACAATCTAAAAGTTTGAAAAAAAAATTAACTTGGGGGACTAATTCATGAAGTCAAAATTGGAGGAGAAGAAATTAGTGAAACTAGGATAGTAAGGGAATGAAATTGAAGATCAATTGAACTAATGAAGGTGAAAGGAGAATGGAAAGGAAGAAGAGACTAAATTGACAAAATGAATCCAAAAGAGTGAAAATAACAAATTTGAGGACCTATTCACGAAATTGAAAGGGAAAGAGTTAAAGTTGTTAGGAATATCTGCTGAATTTCTTTGTGGACCATGTCAATAGGAGTTTGTTTGGGTTTGTTATACTAGTTTAAGTTTGTTGTTTTGGTTTACCTGGTCTATAGAAGTTAGTAGTTGCATTTTCTAATTTCTAGTTTTTTAGTTAGTTACAGCTCTATAAATAGAGTAGTCTCTTGTATTGTTTTTCTGTTTTCAAAAAGTAATAAAGCTTATTTTTAGTTTTCTTATTCTGTCCTTCTTTCTTATACCTAAAAGTGGCATTCGAGCTTAGGTATAGGGAGTGAAAGCAAATAAAACGGAAGGAAATACAAAGGGTAAGAGAGTGCAGTAGCAGTTGGAATTTTTTTTTTGCTTAACCTTATTTTGTAGTGGCAAAATGGCGTCTGGAACAACATTTGTGCAGCCAGCAATTCTACGATTTGATGGTCATTATGATCATTGGAGCATGTTGATAAAGAATTTCTTAGGGTCCAAGGCGTATTGGCATGTTGTCGAATTTGGAATAGAAAAGCAAACAACTAGGTTAGTGTTGTTAGAGGCGCAGAAAGCAAAGCTAGAAGCATTAAAGCTGAAAGATCTTAAGGCCAAGAACTATCTCTTTAAAGCTATTGATCGAGGAACTTTGAAGATAATTCTTTGCAAAGATATCTCCAAGTAGATTTGGGAATCCTTGAAGAAGAAGTATCAAGGAAACATAAGGTGAAAGTGGGTGCAGCTTCAGGGACTACGGATTGAATTTCAGACTTTACACATAAAGTTAGGCAAGTTTGTTATGGATTTCTTCTCTAAAACAATGACGATTGCTAATAACATGCAAATCCATGGAGAAAAATAAGAGGATGTGACTATTACGGAGAAAATTCTTCAATCAATGACACCAAAATTTAATTTCATTGTTTGTTCAATAAAAAAATCTAAAGACATTGATATGCTTTCACTTGATGAATTACAAAGTTCTTTGTTAGTTCATGCACAGAAAACTGTCTAGTAGGAGAAAGAAAAATTAGCTCTAAAGGCAGCAACCAAGCCAAAAAGTTTAAGACGTGGAAAAAGGAAATGGAACGATAAGAATTCTTAAAAAGAAATCAGGTTAGAATCTTATAGCTGACTCTAGAGCAGATGAGGATCATGGAGCTTACTCTAGCACTAAAGGAAATGGTTGTAACAAGTCATATATCAAATGCTTTTAATGCTAAAAGTATGGGTTTTACAAGTTTGAATGTAGGATTAATTTTAAAAAGGATTCAGGTGCAAAATCAAACTTTGTAAAAAAAAAAAGAAGAAGTTTCTCTCTTGATGGCATGTCATGCAAAAGAAGATGTTCACCAGCATATGTGGTATTTAGATACCGAATACAGTAATCATATGTGTGGAGATAAGTCTATATTTTCAGACTTGGATGAAAAATTTTATAATACTATGACTTTTGGTGACAAAACTTCAGTTTCAGTTACAAGCAAACGCAATTTTAAGATACATACCAATAAGAACACCACTCGGGTTATTTCTAATGTTTACTTTGTTCTAGATTTGAAAACTAACTTGCTTAGTGTTGGTTAGCTCCAGGAGAAAGGATATGAGATCACTATTAAAAAAGAAGTTTGTCACATTTTAGATGAAAAATTAGACCTAATTGCTCAAATCAACATGACAGCAAATTAGATATTCCTTTTGTATCTCAATAACACTACTCACTCATGCTTTTTTGCTAGAATAAAGGATGAGGCCTGTTTACGGCATTTTCGCTATGGGCATCTTAATTTTGGTAGGTTGAAAACCTTGCAGTAAAAGAACATGGTGATAGGTCTACCAAAAATTAAGAGTCCTCAGATTTGTAAAAAATATGCGGTTGGAAACAACATAAAAACACTTTTCCAAAAGAAGATCATTGAGAGCAAAGTAGGTGTTGGAGCTCGTCACACTGACTTATCTAGACCCATAAATCCTACATCAAATGGTGGTAAATGTTACTTTATAATGTTCACTGATGATTATAGTAAAAAAGTTTGGGTTTATTTTTTGCAGGGAAAATCTGAAACTTTTTCAGATTTCAAAAACTTCAAGCAATATTGAAAAAAGAAGCAGGCATGCCTATAAAAATTCTTCACAGTGATCGTAGTGGAAAATATAACTCATAAGAATTTGTAAATTTTTGTGAGGAGCATGAAATTCAAAAACAACTTATAGTAGCTTATACACCACAACAAAATGGTGTTTTAAAGAGGAAGAATCATACAATCTTGAACATGGTGCAAACAATTATGGTAAGAAGTGGAGTTTAGAAATGCTTTTGCCTAAGGTTGTCAATTAGAGCATTTATTTCCTAATAGAAGCCTACATTTTCTGTTCAAAATATAACTCCCAAAAAAGCTTGGAGTGGACAAAGACCAAATGTAGATTATTTCAAAATTTTTGGCTGCATAGCATATGCCCATGTTCTAGATCAAAAGAGGAGTAAACTCGATGACAAAGGAGAAAAATGCATTTTTTGGTGTTAGTGAGCAATCAAAAGCATACAAGTTGTATAATCCTATCACCAAGAAAATTGTCATTAGCCGCGACGTGTTTTTTAATGAAGAACAATTTTGGACCAATGATGAAAGCAATCTTGAACAGCTAATAATGCTGATTTTGATGGTGAAATTGAAGACATAAGGCAGCAACCACCTATCAACAATGAGCAATAACCATCTGTCACTCAAAATATTCCAACAGTAGAAGTAAAGGAAAGACCTTAACGTGTTAGGAGAAGGCCTGCATATATAAATTTTGAAAAAATAAAACCTTTCACATTCTTCCAACCATCTAGCGGCATGCGAAAGATATTTTGATTTTTAAAACTTTTGGTGATCATTTGGTTTTCCGATGCGGTACAAAAGAGAACGATAAAAAAAATTTCATGTTCCATTGGTCCCCTGGTGGAGTACATAAGATATTTTGATCTTCAAAATTTTCAAAAACCCGATTTTCCCAACATGAAATAATAAATTGGTTTCATAGAATATTATTTCGCGAATTATAATTAAATGCCATATGTTGAAACCAAATAAAAATTAAAATTCAAGTTAACATGTAATTAAGAAAATACCTATCATGAGAGGGTCGATCCTTACTTGTGGTTGTAACCAGCTCCGAACCTTTTTATATGATCTCTGGTATGATCGTCGACCTCAGAGTTAATATTCTAGGCTTTGTAACCTTCAAAATATGAACTATGGTAGGTAACCAATCTCACCAAGCCCAAACAAATTGGTGGCAACTCTAAACAAATAGTCATTTTGTAATGACTATTTAAGGATAAGTCGAGTATGTAATTCATCTCGATCACTAAGTCCTCAGAAATAAGAAAATATTATTAATAATATGTCCCATAAAAGTTATAGAATATAAAATAGTGATATATCAATAAATATAGGATCGAAGGCCATTTAAGTTAAGCTTGGTCAGTATTCATATCTGGACACGTTATGACCTTATGTGTGGTTATGTTTTTTTAGATATTTAATGAATGTTTTTTTGTAGAATGAAGAAGCTAATAGAGTTCAGCCATCACATTCTGGGGTGTATATTCATAGCCATACACAAAAAGATGGAAATGTATTGAATGAAAAGGCAACACAAGTTATGGTATTAAGTGAACCTTCCATCCTTCAACTATACCTCCTCTAGTTCTTATTTCTATTAAGCTAAACATAGCCTATAATTCAAAGGGTGTCAGGTTAGTTAAGTTTTGAATTTTAAGTTACTTTGGTCTGTTTTAAACATAAATGATATGTTTATATGTATATATGTGTATATATATATATAAGGAAGATATAGTTTTTAACTCAAGTGTAAATTAATGATTTTATTATTTATATGATTAGCCTAAAATACTAGTGTATCAACGTATATGATGTGGAGTGTCAATTAATAGCAAAGATGATGTATTAAATGAGATGACCCAATGGTTTTTTATTTTATAGCATAAAAATGATGCTATTAGTACATATATTAAATAGTAATACTTAGTGCCATGCCCCAAACCTGAGTCTAGGATGTAACAACCACCGTGTACTTATTCAAGTATGTAAGGTTATAGATTCCAACATAATTTTTTTCACAACAAATTTGTTAGGAATTTCAACTACATTTAATTTCAAAACTCACAAAAGTCTAAGATAATATACATAATTCATAGGAGGTTTACAAGCTTAGCCATTACATATCATAAATTATTAGTCTTCAAGCTATTTGACAAAATTGGTGAGTTTGTAACTTCAAAATTATAAGGACTAGCAATGATCTCTTGCATCCAAATCACTCAATGATGGAATGACTACTCTCCAATGTCCGTAAGGAAATTATTATAGATAGAATAAGTATAAAATATTCAGTAAGTAACAAACTGCCCCAACCACTCGGGTCATCATATGTTAGTAGCATATAAGTATAAATTACTTGAAAACTTTTCCAAACCATAACTTGTTCATAACACTCATGCTAGAATTATAACTTTATCAATATATAATCATTCACAATTCAAGTTCTGGTAATCAAATATTTTCATTCAAATAAAGACAGATGATAATGGTAATGGTTATAGCTACATATTCATATTCATATTCATATATAGATTCATAAACAAATTCAAATTTAGATTCAAAGTTGGGCTACAACCACTTTCACTCTAGTGGCAAGATCCATATTCATAATGTAACCTCAGAGAAGATACATAAATAGTAACATATGCACCATTGTATTCATTCCCAATGGCAAGGTCCTGAACATAGCCAGATCAAATAAAATTGGACTACGACCACTTTCACTTTAGTAGCAAATTCCATATTCATAATTTAACCTTAGGGAAGTTAAGTGCATTGTTAGGATATAGTGCCATTGTATTCATCCCTAGTGGCAGGGTCCAGAACATAGCCAAATTCATCACCAACAACCATCTCAATCAAATTCACATGTAAGACTCCAAAATCTAAAGAACAAAATGTTATTCATAATCATAGTCATATCAAACATAATTCCTAACATACAAACTTAAGGCATATTCAAGGCACAATTAAATATTCGATTCATAGAAATCAGATCATTCTTGTATTCAAAAGTACTATTCAAAATAACCCACATGAAAACCCATTTTCATACTAAATATAATATATCTATACATTTAAAAAAAAAAAGCTATAGGAGATTCAATAAGTTACTTAGCAATTTGAGTCTACCAAGCTCAAAATCTAGTTAAAGCATATTTTAGGGACCTATAATCCATATAAACCGTAATTGCCATGAGATCCACTGATATAATATTTTATGCCATATTCCTAGTGATTTCTTCAAATTAAACCAAAATCGATTTGATTTGCTCACTTAAAATAGTCTTATTCACTTCCTAAAGCTTATTTAGCCCCTAATTATACATCTATCCATCACTTACTAATATTATGAAAATTAGTGAAAACAATGATGAGAAGTAAGAAACTTAAAAAAATCACATTATTATTATTATTATTATTATTATAAAATCAGAACTCTATCACATTCACATCCTAAAGCTTATCTAGCCCCTAATCATACATCTACCCATACTTTTCTAATACTAAGAAAATTAGTCAAAACCATGATGAGATGTAAGAAACTTAAAAAAAATCATATTATTATTATAAAATCGAAACTCTATCGTATTATATATTTTTAAAAAAATTAATAAAATCATATAATCAAAAACTTTGACAACTTATAGCAAAATATATCAAATATAAATCAAGATTAATTTTTCTAACTTTTCTAAAATCTCAAAAATATGTTTATTTAGCCTACTTTGAAACCTTTTAACTCATAATACAAATTGAATCCAGGGGTGTATCTTATAGCAAACTGAAGCCTACATATCATACTTCAACATACAAACTCGAATAAGAAACTATGGTAACCAGAAAAACATTTTTGGATAACTAAACATTGGCTGGTTATCACTGTGATACCCAGATTTTTGGGTTTTTATGGTCATTTGGCTTCATTTTGTCTTTGGTTTCTCTTATTACATATATACCAAGATCAAGCCAATGATACCAACTTAAAGTTCACATTCCATACTACAAAATTGACCCAAGAATTGACTAAATTTGGTATCGTATGACAGATTTCCTAAATTTGCTAGTATTGCTAAATCCAAAATCTAAATTATCATATCTTGTAATCTACCTAACCAAATCAATTCAAACTTATTCCATTACAATCCTAAGGCTGAAAGCTTCCTAAAAGTGGTATTGCATGTCAAAAAATTTGCCAAATAGTCAACGACCATAGGTTAAGCTTAAGGTTTTTCATGGTTTCTAACATGCATGTAACTAAGACAAAAAAATGTTAATCATAGAACTTATCTCTCTAATTAATGATAACAAGTTAAAAAATACTACTCCACTTCTAATTTCCAAAAATTTATTATCCTTTTACTATTCTCTTTCTCTTCTTTGCTCTAGGATATATATATATATATATATAAAAGAAAATATTCTATTACCATTTATTATTTTTGCACATAAACCTTTCAATATGTCAAATTGCACTTAGGCCCTTATGCAAAGCTAGATTTTAGTTTCATTATTACATTATCCCTTTATCTAAAAAAAAAAGTTGTCCTTAAAATGTCACCTATCTTGAATTTAAAATAATTCAAGATATTTACTCTTAACTTTATCCTTAAGCTCCCAAGTCACTTTTCTTTTAAAATAATTAGCCTATTGAACCTTAACATATAGAATACTATGTTGCCTTAAAATTGGTACTTTTCTATCCATAATTTAAGTTGATCTTTCATCATAAGATAAATCATTATAAATTTGCACAAGAGCAAGTTCAATTACTTGACTCATGTTTGGCACATATTTCCTCAACATAGACACGTGAAATACATTATGAACACCTGCCAAGGATAGTGGTGAAACAATCCTACAAGCCACATTTCCCGTTATTTCCAAGATTTCAAACAAGCTAATAAATCTAGGACTTAGTTTCCAATAGAGCCCGATTTATGTCACACCTTTCATAGGTGATAATTTTAAGAACACATGATAATCTGTTGGAAACTTGAAGTCTTGCCTTTTATTATCTACATAACCCTTTTGTCTACTTAAAGCTACTTTAAGTAATTCCTTGGTCAACTAAATTTTGTCCACAGCTTGTTGTATAAAATCAACACCTAGGAGCTTTTTTTTTTGTAGCTTTGTCCTAACAAATTGGTGACCTACATATCTTCCACGCAAAGCCTCAAAAGGAGCCATTTGAAAGTTGGCCTAATAACTATTGTTGTAGGCAAATTCCACCAAGTGTAGATATTTCTCCCAAGAGCCATTCATATCAATCGCACTCAACATGTCCTCCAAGGATCTGAATAGTCCTTTTAGATTGATCATTAGTTTGCCAAAGGAAAGCAGTGCTGAAATTTAGTTTTGCTCCTACAATCTTGTGCACATTTCTCTAAAATTATGACACGAAGCAAGTATCCATGTTAGAAATTATTGTAACAAGAATAACGTGTAACCTTGCTACTTTTTTGACATACAGTTTTGCTAGCTGCTCTAACGAAAATCCAATTTTGGCCGTAATAAAGTGAGCAAACTTAGTCAATCTATCGACAATCACCCATATAGAATCATTTCCCTTTGGACTCCCTAGCAGCCCTAAAACAAAATCCATAGTGATATGCTCACACTTCCATTTAGGAGTAAGGAGAGTTTGTTAGCTTCCCGATAGGTCTATAATGTTCAACCTAAACGTGTTGACACACCAAGCATTTTGTAACAAATTTTATAATCTCTCGCTTCATGTTATTCCACAAAAAGTTCTGCTTTAAGTCCTTATATATCTTTGGTCCGCTTAGGTGCACACAATATCTAGTGTTATGCATTTCTTCTAAAATCTCCTTCTTGAACTCACTATTATTAAGAACATAATCTATCCTCGAAGCTCAAAGTCTAATCTTCATGAATGCGAAAGGCACCGTGTCCTCTGTCTCCATTCAACTTTTGGTTTTCTTTAATTTATCATCATTATCTTGGGAATCCATAATTCGTTCAAGCAAAGTTGGGTGAATTCGAGGGGTTGCCAGTTGAGCACTTTATCTATGGATAACCACTTTCAAATCCAATTTCTTGAAATCTCTAAGATATTTTTATGAGCTATAATCATGGCTGACAGATTATTCTTAAATTTTTTACTCAAAGCATCAGCAACATTAGCTTTCCCATGATGATAATTAATAATCAAATCATAGTCTTTCAACAACTTCAACTACCTTCTATGCTTTATGTTCAACTATTTTTGGGTGAAAATATGCTCAAGATTTTTATGATCGATATACACCTCACATTGTTTTTCTATATAGATAGTGTTTCCAAATTTTTAAAGCGAACACTACCACCACTAACTCAAGATCATAAGTAGGATAATTTCACTTAGAAGGCTTCAATTATCTTGAAGCATATGTTGCTATCCATGTTGCATCAATAGACAACCTAAACCTTGCATAGAAGCATTACTATAAATAGTAAAACCACTAGAATTGGAAAGAATGGTGAGAATTGGAGCACTCAGTAATCTATTCTTCAATTCTGAAAAACTTCATCCACAAGCATTAAACCTTTCAAACTTAACCCTTTTTTGGGTCAATTGAGAAAAAAGCCTGGCCAAATGAGAAAACCATTGCACAAATCTCCTATAATATCCTGCCAAGCCTAAAAAGCTATGAATCTCTATGATAATAGTTTGACTATTCCACTCCACAATAGCTTCAATTTTCTTTGGATCCATAGAAACACCATTTTTGTTAATCATATGACTAAAAAATGCATTATTATTCAGCCAAAATTTTACATTTCTTCAATTTCGCATACAACCTTTCTACTCTTAAATTTTGTAGCATTATTCTTTGATGTTCTTTATGAACTTTCCCACTCATAAAGTACACCAAAATATCATCAATGAAAACAACAAATTGATCCAAGACTTGTTTAAACACTCTATTCATTAGATGCATGAATGTTGCTGGAGCGTTAGCCAACCTAAACGACATTACCAAGAACTTATAATGTTCGTACTTTATCCTAAAAGTAGCTTTAGGGATGTTATCCATTTTAATCTTTAACTAGTGATAACTAGAGTAAAGATCAATTTTTTAGAAGACTAGAGCTCATTTTAGTTGATCAAAAAAGATCATCAATGAATATTTATTTTTGATTGTTAATTTATTAAGTTCTCAATAATTAATGCAAAGTCTCATACTACCATATTTTTTCCTAACAAATAACATGAAGCACCCCAAGATGACTACATGGTCTAACAAAGCCCTTATCCAACAACTCTTGCAATTATTCATTCAATTTTTTTAACTTTGAGGAAGCCATTCTATAAAGAGCCTTAGAAATTGTTCCTCAGGCTGGTGATAAACCGATCGTGAACTCAATCTCCTTATCAGAAGGTAACGCAAATAGCTCTTTAAGGAACATATCAGGAAATTCTTTTACCATAGAAATACCTTAAAATTTCAATTCATCATGACTAATATCTCTCACGGTGGCCAAGTATGCAAATACAGCCACTTCTTATAAGTCTTTTAGCTTTCAAAGCTGAGATAACTAAAGGAAAACTATTCTTTACACTTTCAACAAATTCAAATTTAGGTTTGTTAAGAATTCTAAATGTTACTTTTTTCTCTCGACAATCAATTGTTGCATAGTTAGCAGCTAACAAACCATACTAAAAATCACTTCAAAATCTTTCATATCAAGAACCATTAAGTCAATGAATAACTTATTGTCATTAATACTAATAGTACACGAATTACAAACATGGTCAACAATTAATACTCCTATCAGGATTTCAATTATTAACTCTATTTAACTAGGGATCAAATTTCAATTGTACTTTTCAACAAAAATAGTGGATACAAAAGAATTTGTAGCCCCAGGATCAAACAAGCATAAGCATAATAGGATAACATAAAGAGAATACTTACCACTGTAGTGTTGGAAGTTTAAGCATCATGTTAAGTGAGGGCTTGGACTTTAATGGGTGCTTGAGGTTTTTGTGCCTCTTGTTTCACTTGGTCATTAGCTGATGTGCTATTATTTTCTCTTTGACTGGTTTAAGAATTTTAGAAACTTTATTATCCCTTCTTACTTGGGTAGTTAGCAACTAATAGCATTTTTTTCATAAACAAAACATAACCTAGTAACCTAATGACAATTAGCTTTAAAAAGTGCTGATTGACATTTATGACACTGTGAAATATTGCTACGGTGGGATTTATCGCTAGTTTTCTTAAATCTTCTAGTTTAACATTGCCTCTAACTACCATCATTTTTAGAAGGTCTAGGCTTTTTTCCTTTCTCTGCCAACACTTGTTTCTTAATCTTTGTTCTTTATAGTCTCACTTTGAACAATGCTTTTCTCAATAAATAGTGATTTACTGAGTATTTCTCTATATATCTTAAGTTCAAGAGCTAAGACAATTTGTTTAGTTAAGGGTTCAACCTTTCTTTAAATCTATGAGCATGACTTTCTAATCAAATACTAGTTTAAGGGCAAACTTAAAAAGTTTCAAAAACTCCGCTTCATATTTGACCACTGGCTTACCTTTTTGAGTTAGCTTAATAAATTCATTCTCTTTTTTCAATCGAACATTTTTAGGGAAGTAATGGTCATGAAAAGCCTTTGCAAACATATCCCAAGACAATTTTCTTCATTCTTGGCAAATACCTATTCTTGTTCATTTTCTTTTTTCAATCGAACATTTCTAGGGAAGTAATGGTCATAAAAAGCCTTTGCAAACATATCCCAAGACAATTTTCTTCATTCTTGGCAAATACCTATTCTTGAGTTTCCACCAATCATTAGCTGCTCCTTAGAGCATAAGTGTAGCATACCTTACTCTATCTTCTGCAGGTATTTAAATGCCTTAAACTATTTTTCCATCTCCTTACTCCATTTCTCTGCTTCACTAAGATCTCTACAACTTCAAGGGAAGAAGAAGCTATCTTTTTAAATTCCATAAATCCACCACGTTGGTTAGCCATACGATTTTGCTTTACCTATTGTTGACACATTTGCAGTTGTATCTGTTATCGTGCCAATAGTGCAGCAAGGTTATTGTTGGTAACATTTTGTTGCTTAGCCAATCTGACCATTTGCCTCATTATTCAAGACATAAGATTAATAACTTAATTACCTCTGTGATGGTTGAGTACCACTATGACTCTTGGAATCAACAATATCCTTTAATGGATGAGAATCTACATTTTGTTGAGTCCCATCCCTAGCATGAGAGCTTTCAATAATAGTTGACAAGGTCCTTTTTTTGAGAAGCCATAATAGCTAAATCGATAAAAGAATATAGGTTAGCTATGGCATTTTTGCGATAAAACACATTTCATTAAATTAAAGCTTATATAATTTAATAAAAGATATTAACCTTTACATCACTTGCCTTATTTCAAAATAAACAAATAGTTATTTGCCCGTTTCACCCTAAAATTTACCCATGCTTATTACGAACCTAAATATTTAAAGATCAAAATCTAAGCTCTGACTATAGGAAGTCTTAGGTTCATGGTATAACAAGAATATTTAATAAAATTAAATAAATAATAACAAAAATAGTAAACAAAAAATACCAAGACTCCCTAATATGGATCATCTTTTATGGTTTCTAATTAATCTTTCAAATCAATAACTCATAATAATTCACGAATTCTCATACATCAATATAAGGATGTTTTGGAGTAATTCCATGACCAACAAAATACATAAACTTTATTCATGGTTTTCGTGCTTGGCCTTTTAACATGGAATGAAATCCATGAGCTCAAGCAATCACAAAACTCACTAAAATGAAGATTCAAAGATGAAATCACCACTGTGTCATCTAAAAAGGGTCATATCCGACCCAGACAAACTGTTATTATCACTATTTACCCCTTTATCTTCAAATAATCCAAAGCGAGCGCATATGACTTGAAAGATATATATGCTAGTGTGGTTGAGCCCTTGGGTTACCATAATATAAATATACAATGAATCTTTACTTTTTGATGGTGTCAATGTGTCACCTCTTTTTCTTCTTTTTGCTTTCTTTTTTGCTTTATTTGTTGACAGCTATACTAATCATTTCTTTTAAACAAATGGTGGAAAGAAATTTTTTCTTGTAAAATCAAAGCATCATATCGTGTATCCTAATAAGGTGGATGTGTTTTTGTAGCTCAATCACGAAAAAATTGCCATCATGGAAATTTAGAAAAGTTTAATGTCCATTTAGCAAAGTCTCTTATTAATTCTAAGACCATAAAAACTTAACCACCAAGCCCAATTGTCACAAACAAAAGTTGTACAAGTGTCTAGCCTCTAACGATATGATATAATGTTTATTTACATGAAATCACTAAATGCTATTACCTTACAAGCTAAAGCGATTGGCTTGCAGGGTTTAGACTAACGATACCATTAAAATTGTCACGCCCTAAACCCAAGTCTAAGATGTAACAACCGTCACATGCTTGTTTAAGTATGTAAAGCTATGGATTCCAATATATCTTTTTGTAACAAATTTGTTAAAAATTCCAAATACATCTAATGTCAAAAGTCAAAGATTAAAACAATATACATAATTCATTGGAAGTTTGCAAGCTTAGCCATAACGTGTAATAAATTACTAGTCTTTAAGCTATTCGACAAAAGTGAAGAGTTTGTAACTCTAAAAATTCAAAGGACTAGCAATGATCTCTTGCATCAAAATCACCCAATGGTAGAACAGTTACTCCCCAAAATCTGTAAGGAAATTATAATAAATGGACTAAGTATAAAATACTCAGTAAGTAACAGATTGCCTTAAATACCTAGGTTATCATATGTTACTAGCATATAAATACAAAATCACTTAAAAAGTTTTGCCAAATCATTTATAATCATAAGTTCGTCATCTATAATCATTCACAATTCAAGTTCTAGTAATCGAATATTTCATTCAAATAAAAAAATGATAATTCGAATGGTTATAGTTACATATGTATAGATTCATAAACAAATTCAGATTTAAATTCAAATTTGGGCTACGATAACTTTCACCCTAGTGATAAGATCCATATTTATAATGTAACATCAACAAGGATATGTAAATGCTAGCATATGCACTATTGTATTCGCCACCAATGGCAGGGTCCAAAATATATTAAATAACATTGGACTAAAACCACTTTCACCCTAGTAGCAAGGTCCATAATCATAATTTAACCTCAGATAGATTAAATACAATGCTAACATTAATGCCATTGTATTTATCCCAAATGGTAAGGTCCAAAACATAGCCAAATTCAAAACCATTAACCATCCCAATCAAATTCACATGTAAGACTCTAAAATCTTAAGAACAAAAATATTCTTCACAATTATAATCATATCAAACATATTTCTCAATATGCAAACTCAAGGCATATTCAAGGCACAATCAAGTATTCAATTCATTCAAGTCAAATCATTCTCATATTCAAAAGTCTTATTCAAAAATAATCTACATGAAAACTCATTTTCACATTAAACATAATACATTAATACATTTTTATAAAACAATAGGAAATTCGACAAGTTATTACTTTGACTTGAGTCTACAAAGCTCAAAATTTAGCCAAAGTATACTTTATGAACCTATAATCCATAAAAACTATAGTTACCATAAGATCCACTAATACAATATTTTTATGCACTGCTCCTAATGATTTCTTCAAATAAAACTATTACTGATTCAATTGCCTCACTTAAAATGATCACATTCACTCTTAAAGCTTATTGGGCCTTAAATTATACATCTACCAATACCTTTTTAAATTAGTCAAAACCATAATGAGAAGTAAGAAACTTAAACAAAATCATATTATTATTATTATTAATTTTATAAAATAGAAACTTTATCATATTATATATATTTTTAAAAATTTCAATGAAATCGTATAATTAAAAATTTTTACAAATTATAGCAAATATATCAAATACAAATCAAGATTAATTTTTGAACGCATAAAAATTAATTTTTGAACGCATAAAAATTAATTTTTATAGCTTTTCTAAAATCTTAAAAATTTGTTTATTTAGCCTATTTAAGACCTCATAACTCATAATATAAATTGAATCCAGGGGTGTATCTTATACTAAAGTTAAGCCTATACATAATACTTCAATATACAAATTCGAATTAGAAATTATGTTGGCCAAAAAAACATTTTGGATAGACAAAATTTGGCTGGTCGTTACTGTGATACCCAATTTTTTCAATTTTTATGGTCATTTGTCTTCCTTTTGGCTTTTATTTCTCTTAATACATAACCGCCAGATTAAGTCAATGATACCAACTTAAAGTTCACATTTCATACTACACAGCATTGGATGATGGATTTTTGATAGCCTAAAATTAGTGGTTCATCACTATTAAACACAGAATCTAAGTTATCATATTTTGTAACCTTGTTCCATCACAATCCTAAGGCTGCCAGCTTCCTAGAAATTGTTTTGCATGTCAAAAAATTCACCAAAATGTCCCCAGCCATAGGTTAAGCTTAAGGTTTTTCATGGTTTTCTTTCTACCATGCATATAACTAAGGCCAAAAAAAAATGTTAATCATAGAATTTACCTCTTAAATTAATGATGGCAAGTTTCAAAATATTGCCCCACCTCCAATTTCTAGAAATTTTTTGTCCTCTTACTCCTCTATTTTTGTTTTTTACCCTAGGATAAAAGAAATAGGAAATATGCTAGTAACTTTTTTTTTTTTGTTCTTGCACATAAACCCTTCAGTATGTCCATTTGCACTTAGGCCTTTAGGCAAAGCTAATATTGATTTAGGTATTACAATAATAATATTGGTAGTAAGAAAAATTAAAAAAAAAATAAGAACCCATTACTACTACACTACTAGTAGTAGACTGAAAACACATTAAATAATATAAGGTGTAGTAATGGTAAGGTAATTATTCTTTTTTTTTTCTTTCTTATGTTGTTTGTTAGTTGGTACAAACAAAAAGAAAAAATAATTGACCCAATCTACATCTATATCTCTGTCAATAATGGTTTAGATAAATAAATTAATAAAAGCATTGCATAATCAACCAACCTTCAATAATCCTCTTTTACTAGTGCTTTTATTGATGTATTTAGCAATGGACATCCTTTCCTTCTTTATGCATACCTATATATCCATAAGACCAAACTACAAGTGGGTATTAAACGATCCAAAAATTTTAATCACTCAATCAACCTTTTAAAAGTAGAATTAGCCTATAATGCAAATGGTGTTAGGTTAGGTTTTGAATTTTAGGTTACTTTGGACTATTTAAAACGTAAATTGTAAGTTTCTTTTTTTTTGCATACATATATATACACTAGTATTTATATCATTTATGTTTATTATGTCATTATTTTATTAATTATTTACTTTTAAGAACTTACAAGGAATGCTTTGAGTGAGAATAATTCTAAAAATTATCAACAAAAGTCATGGAAAGTTGGCATGAATTCAAAAACTAAAGGACAAAGAAGAAAGGGCATGTTTATTTGTATGGGAACAACATCTACCTAATCTTTTAAATCTATTCCTTCATGTTCTCAACCATCGCAGCAAAATGAAAAGGCAAACTCATTGAAAACAGAACTTAAAGTTTTAAAGGTTCTAGGGAATTTTTTATCATTACTTCATAAACAACTTTCTAATGAGAAATTCAATGTTTTAACTATAACTTTACTTGTGTGATCAATGGAAAGGTAATATATTTTAGGCTTTTATATATAACTTTACTTAAAACCATGATTCTTGAACCTCTCAAATTTCTTTATAATATTTTTAGGTACTTGATAATACAAGCGATCTAAATTTGTCATCGTCTATAATAATTCATCTCCAAATTGCAATAGTCAACCCAATGAAAATGAAGATGGTAAACTACTTCATTTTTTTTGTTTTGACTTCTCTATTTAATTGCTTTTAATTGTACAGTATGTTTCAATTTTATGTAGATACTGCTCTATTGGGATATGCTTAGCTAAGAATATGATTGTGTTTGGGATATTTAGTATTTATTTTGTGACTATGGACTTAGTTTTTGACCATCTGGTACTTTGTTTATGATTATGGACTATTTAGTTTATTACTATTTAATTTGTAACAGAGATATAATTAAGACAATTTATCTGTTTTTATATTATTTTTTTACTTTACATATTTGGTTTGTGATATAGATATAATTAAAACACTTGAAAAGTAAAGAAAATAAGAGATATTGTGTTTATGATGCAGAGATCATATCTTAAGTAAAGTCTAGCCTCATGCACATAATACATTTCAAAATCATCGGAATACGATAAAAAAGAAATAAAAGATGTAAAAACACAGAAATAACCAAACTTCCTTGTGGATCTTTAGGGAGGGTCTTAGTATAGTAAACTATATTAAAATTTACAATATAAATCACTCATCTAATGAGGGATTACATGACTCATAAATCTTATAATCTTAAGTTTAATTAATTCTTGAAGAACCTTGATGAGTGATGACAAGGCTCCCTGAAAGGATCTCCAAGATCACGAGCAGTGCAAGTGTCATGTATCTAACGATGGTTCACACAGATGGTAGTTGGAACCTTCTCTAGGCTTGATGATTCTCTAATGCTAGCTAGAAGGCTTGTCAAGTCTCAACCAAAAGGTAGATTCGGTAGCTCTTTCCTTTACACAATCAAGAACTAAGATGGTGTTTGCACCAAATTGAGGAAAAAATGATCTCGTAAAAAGGTCTAAGGTGGTGGCAGTGGTGGTTTTCTACTACCTTAAGAGGCAACCATTCTCTCTAGGTTAGAGAATTATTCTTCTCTTTACTTGGTGATAAAAAATCTAAAGATTTTTAGCACTTTCATCTAAGTCTTAGCCAATCCACTCATCTCATAAAAGAGAGTTTGGATAATGATCAAAGTCCTACCTTAGGTGAAACTCTTTCACCTTAGGTAGTATGAGTTTGATCATTTATCCCATCTAAAATCACTATGGTTGAACCATGCACACCATGTAACTATTTAGCCAAGGCACAATGGCACTATGATGATTCAAATAAAAAATGAACCTAATTTACCATGGTCAATTCGGGTAAGATAGATATATAAAGAAACTTAATTCAATAATTAATTCATATGTATTTAAAAGAAATCACCCTTAATATATTTCATTAATATAATTATTAATAATTATAAATAACAAGATAAATAAAGGGAAATTAATTCGGCTAGGTAAGCTAACCAAGAAGAGTTTGATTCATAATCAAACTTCCGAACTAGGTGAAACTCTGTCCTCATTAGGACAAGGAATAATCGCCAGGGCATGGTATGCCTTAATTTGGACATTATTTAGATAAGATAATCTAATCTACCATGTCTTAAAAAGACAACAAAAACTTAGATTTCATAAATCTAATTTCATATCCTAATCAAACCTTAATTAAACTACTCAATTAAATCATCTAATTAATTTCCCTTTAATCTAATTAAGTCAGACTTTGTTAAATCCTGGATTTAATCTGGCAAATCTATCTTATTGTGTGTGATCCATAGGTTCCCAACATGTTGGCAGTGAGCATAAACCGTAATCAATGTTATACACATAATTTACTATTTATAAACATAGATCATTACTTGGGTCTAGCAACCCATCATGACCACCCAAATGTTAAAAAATCAAAAGTGATCTCATCAAAATTTTTAGTAACCAGCCTATTAGTTTAATAAGATCATTTCACCAAATATCTCGGATGAGCATGAGCATGGTATAGTGTCTATTCATACTTCAATCCATGTTAGTTCTTTCAACTCATGGTTAATGTTCATGAATATAGAAGGAATGATTCCTCACAATTCAATGTGCTTTGGCTAAAGACTTTAGCCCAACTAATCATAGTTAAAAACAATGAAGATATATCTCCAATATTACTAGTAGTGGTAAATCCTCTCTAGATCACCCATTCATTTACCATATACTTCATGCCATACCCTAAACCACCCTTCCTTTGTCATTCATCTTTGAAGACTCGTTCATGAAGATCTCTAAGTATGACATTCCCCATACGAGATAACCTAGTATCACAAGTCAGTGAGAACATATTTCATAGGCACTTAAGTGATTAATACCAAATGGAGTTTTCATATAGGCAATATTCAATGAACTTATTTCCACAAAACAAGCATTCCCATCCCATCCCAAGTATCTCATATACTTTAGCCTATAAAATTGGTTGCTTACTTCATAAGTAAGAAGGCATAACATATATTGGCCTTTAAGGATTGCTAATACCATATCTTAACAATGTGATGACCAAGAATGTTTTGAGCAACTTGCTTTGATGCATATGGATCTCATTATTGCAACACTTTGCAATTCCTTTGCAAGATTATTTAAGTTCTATGAGCTTAATTCAATAGGGGTTTCATGATAGTTAATCATGCCACTAACATTAAGAAAGACCTAGAGTTACTAAAGCTAGTAACTAGTGTGCAATTAATTGACTGTATATCCCATTTTCTAATCTAATTTGTTCAAAGGCATACATTAACATATGACATTCTTGAAATTTAGTCAAGTGCAAGTTCTAAGACTCTTACCATAGCTCAAGATTTGGTCATAAACATGGTTTAAAATTCATGAATTTTTTCACATTTTCCACATTTTTCATTGTTTGCCATCAATTTTCAACCATTCTTTAACCCATTTTGAACTATTCTGATACTTTCATTTTTATGGTGACTAGAATGAATTCACCATGCCTAACTTTGACATCTAGCTTTTCTATGAATGGAAATCCTTCTATTGAATGTTATAACCTTCGGTTGAACAATACATGGCAGTTTTCAATAGAAATTTCTTCCCTTCTGAACAGGATCGAGTAAAGTGAAAATGGTAAATGAATCCAAGCAAGATGGAACGGAGTTAGTTAGACTAACTCTGACGTGACAAATCATTAGCAAGTTATGGATTAGAAAAAACTATTTTCTACATCATTTTATCAATCTCTAGAGTTTCCCTTCCAAGACTCCAATGGATGACTTATAGTGAAGCCTTCTACCGGAGTATTTAAAGAAGGTATCGAACAATGATAGAATTCTATCATGGAGCAATTCATTGGCCAAGTGCTAAATTTCATTATTGCTTGGAGGCTTGCTAATCTGTTCTAGGGGAAAAAATGGAAGTTGGAGATTAAGCCTATAGGATTGAATATGTATGTAATAAAAGTCTTGAATCTGTTTGTTGTAGTAGCTTTGGTACTTCTTTAGATAATAAAATTTACTTATCCAAAAGAAAATCAATGCTTAAGAAAATACATATTAAAATTACTCTTAGTTTTCAATACAAATATTTATTTAATCTTATTACAAACTATTAAGATTTAAAGATAACTGCAAATTGAAGTTTAGACTTCCAAGCATTGCATCAGATGTTTCATTTCTTAGGAAGTTGGATGAAAAAGTTTGCTTATGAATGTGGTGTATATAACAATATGCTCGCCCACAACCCTTATTTTATTAAGCATTCCTTTGTTGGTTCTCTCGTGCTATCACTTCACTGCAAAAATAGAAAAGAAAACAAGAAAAGGGAAATGTCAGCTGCTGCATTACAAAGTTTCACTATAACATACATGCAAAGTAAAACTGGAGTAAATTCTTCCAAATGTGATGAAGCTTATTACCGGAGAACACAAGTAAGTTTGGCTGCCACGTCGAACTGTTGGTTCTCCCTTGCTTTCAAGATCTGGAACATCAAAACAAGGCGAATTTGGGTGTTCATACTCTGCTGCATTATTTGTTTAGTCTCTTTCCGAAGTTGGTCGCATTCCAGTTCAATGGCTTCAAATTTTTCTCTTACTTTTCTTTGCTCCTCTTTGATATCCTTTTGTTCTTCACTTATTTTTTCCATATCGGATTTCAGCCTTCTCATGCGTCCATTTAGTTTTCTCAATCTTTTTCTTTTCTGGTTCAAAAGTTCCATTATTTTTACTTAACAGGATCATAATAGGTGAAGTGAAAAAGCAAATTAACAAGGCGTTCAGCATAATTGGACTAGGAAGAAGAGACAAGCTAGACTTTAAGATTTGAAAAAGAAAAATTTAAATTCTACTCATTTACCAAAAAAATTGTTCTAACGAACTAAACTAAATGCTCGATTGCAACAAATTACTTTAATCGTCTTTCGAGGAAGATTATGAATTGATTCTTAAATTTTAGGTAAAACAAACTCCATCTTCACTAATCCCAATCAAAATTAATTAAATTAAGAAAGAGATCACTCTTTGATAATAATGTTACAGCTTTATTGATAACAGTGTTATAATTGATAAAATTTAAATGTGAATTTTAACAATTTTAAAACATTTAGAAATAAAAAAAAAAAAACATAAAATTTCAAACTGTTGAATTTAAACAAGATGGCTTGAAACAATAAACAACATACTTGGAATAAGAAGGAGCAATTAGGCAAGTTCGAATAAGTTTGGATCAGATCATTTTAAGTTTAATTTTTTTTATTCGAATTCTTTTTAAATCGGGTCATATTAGATTCAAATTTTTTAAATTTAAATCATTTGCATTCAAGCTTAAGTTCGGTAAGTTATACATTATTTTTTATTTTATGATAATTATAATAAGTTTTACGTAATTTAAATGTTCAAATCAAAAATAAATTATTAATGTTTTTTAGGTAAGCTTTTTATAATACTATATTTTTTTAATTATATTTGTATATTAACATCAATATTTGTTACATAAAAAGGATATAAAATTAAAGTGTTATATAAATCAACTTATTAAATAATTTGATATAGAAATTATAACATGTTATTATATTAATATTTAAAATAATTGTTTTTATAAATTTAAAATTCAACATGTATATATATTATGATTTACTTTTTGCATACATATAAAATCATTGTACGCACTAATAACAAATCAAAATTGGTAAATAGTCATATTTGAAGAAGAAATAAGAACACATTTTAAGAACTGATAAAACAAATGCTAAAAAGAAGGACTGCTACTATTATTACTTATTTATTCTAATGCTCTAATTTACTTAATATATATTATATATCTAAATATTTAATAATTTACCTTTTGAATAATAAATTTAAATAGTAATGACAAGTGAACATGAGGTGATATAATAATTCGTAAACATGATACTATTAGTCATGATATAATAATATAATACATGAATAACATGAAATATATAAGATAGTATCATATCCTATTAATTAAATAGATTAGAATTATGATTAAAGACAACTAATTTTTTTAAAAATGAAAATTTTGAATTTTAGAATAGTAGAGAATATAACTCTACATATATTATTTTTTAATGTTTTAAACATAAACATATCAAATATATGGGGAAAAATAAGTTAATAAACAGAATATTGCATTAAAATTTTATAACAACGATATATATAAAATAATCATTATTTAGATACTTTCAATTCATCGAACATACTTTTTAAATGATATTTGAAAATTAATCACTATTTTCTTACAATTCCATCGACACATAATCTTTTTTTTTAATATTACTATCAAATGAGTTTAATTAATTTGACATGCACCGAAACAATGAAAAACATATAGTAATTTTTAAAAAAATATATTTTTCATTTTCTTGTTGCTTTTGACAACCTTCATTCCACTAATTACTTAGAACTCACAGTTTTGATTTTGATAAAACCATTAGTCTACGTATTAAAGCTCTTGGAGATATTGATATCAAAAGTTAATCGAATATCAATGCAATTAAGATACTTAGTAAAAAATTTTATTAAAACAATAACATCAAAGATATTTACGTAATTTTATATTTAAAAAAATATTTAAATTTAAAAAATTATCTATTTTTTAAAAAATTACTGTCTTTTAAAAAAAACTACTTAAAATTAAAAACTGCTTGTTCAAATTTAATTTTTTCAAAATATTTTTCACATATTTTTTCATTCATCCACGAAAAAAATTACTCACTCATTTCCCATTTAAAAATAACTATCTACTTGTAAAAATTCACTTATTTTTATGTATTAATCTAATAATTTATTTTAAAAATTCTTTTTTCTTTCTAACGTATCCTTTCTTTCACCACATGGAGAGTGCGCCAATTTTAATATACTATTAAAATTTAATTTTTATTAACAAGTATAAAGATATTAGAAAAAATTGATAATTAAACTTTTATTTTTTCAAAAAAAATAATATAAGTATATTTTGATCATTCTCAAGTTTAATATTATTAAAATTTTATTTTTCATTAAAAAATAAAATGATGTTAAAATAAAATTGATAATTAAAGTTTATACTTTTAAAAAATTTATTTTATTATACTTAGATTATTTTTATTTTTAATATTAAATTCGAATTACTATGGGTTTAGTATTGGGTCATCTAATGTTCAGATAATTTTGGGTTCATGTTTCTACTTCGAGCTATTTTGAATTTGAATTATTTAAAGCTTGAATTATTTCAAGCTCGGACTATTTTTCAATTTAATTTTTTTAAGTACGAGTTTTTGACTTTTTAATAAAATCAAATTTAAGTTAATTTGAATTTAGGATGATTCAAAATTTAACTTTTACGAATGAATTTCTAATCGAATTTATTTTATCACTTTTATTTAAAATATAAGTAGCAACAAATAATAATCAATTAAAATAATAATAGAAAAAAAGAAATGAATAAATCAAAAAATCAAAAAGAATATTTAAAAAAAAATAGTAGAAGGTACCTGAATGCCGATCCCGCGAATTGTGAGATGGTGCGCTTTTGGAAAAGCAAGGGAACGACAATATTTCATCCTACACAAAGACATTATTTTCACTCCGTTATTCCAGTTTTCCTCCCAAGTCCTCCAAGCCTTTCATACCTTCGTTGGTTATTCCTGTTTTCCTCCCAAATCCTACAACCCTTTTATACTCTAATTCCTTGTATAATATATTATTAATAATCCGCGCGATCTCGCATGGGTTCTGGCGGATTGTCGAACGATTCTTTTATGCTCGCGAGACTCAACCCCACAGCATCGAACGTTCTTTCAATTTGCCTCCCAAAAGTGTTTGACGGAACAATTCCAATTACTATTAAAATACAAAAAGACAAAGAATGAGTCCACCATTTGCTGGGCTCCAACAAAGTCCACAGAGAAATTAAAATAAAATAAATAGAAAATAAAGACCTCATGACGCATGCATCATTGTAATAATTAATTTCTTTATAACCGTTGATCTAACTAAAGTAAGAGTATTGTTTGAATACGTCAGAACTCTCTCGATTAAAACTCCACCAAACTTCTCCGGTCCCATCTGGAAAATGTTAGGCAAGTCGCAAATCATGCCGTAAATGAATAAGTAAACACTACGATTAACAGTGTGATTTATTGACGTTGAACTTTTATTTTAATCTTCAATCTCAATTTTCAAAAATTAATCAAATATACCGCGTTCTCGTACCTGGTGGTTACGCACCTCTGTTTTAGTTTTTAAACTTTTTAGCGTCTCAAAATTCCAATTGCATCGATCAAGCATCTTCATCAGCTAAAATAACTGTAATCTTGTTCGGCGTTGTTAACCCTGAAATAGCCCTTTTTCCTTTTCCAGGGAAACAAAAGAAAAAGAAGAATAAAAAGAATTAGGAAAAGAGATGGATTCATGATAACTAAATTTTGGATCTAGGGAAAAAAAAGAAAGAAAGAAAGAGAATAACATGGAGAAAACGTGAAAGCGAAAAAGGATTTAAAGTGGCGAATTTAAGGATCTGGAAAACTTCTCAACGAAGGCAAAGGTTGCTTAACAATTAAGCCATAACTCACGTGTCTCTTTTGTTTCAGATTATTAGAGTTTTTTTCTTTAGGTTAATATATCAATTGTCCCTCAAATTATATTATTTTTTACAAATTAATATTTAAAAAAAATTATAAATAAATATATAAATTTTATTTTTATTATAAAAATTATTTGAAAGCTTAATAATGATTATGTATTATTTTTTTTATTAATAAAATTTTAGATATGTGGTATGATTGGCACGTAATATCACTTTAATATTTAAAATTTTTTTATTTTTATTTATTTTTTAAATTTCAAAATTTTAAAAGTGCTGGTATGTTAGGATTTTATTAGTTAAAAAAATGACACATTATCACTATTAAGTCTTAGAAAAATAACACATTATCATTATTAAATCTTAGACTAATGTGTGCAACGAAAATAAAGTTTTGATATTAATTATGAATTTTTATTTTTAATATCAAATCGTGAAACAAGATGCAGTTTTAGTACTAATTTGTATATTAACCCTTTTTTTGTTAAAGAGTAAATTTGTTCTTATATATTTTATTCTAATTGATATTTATTAATGTATTTTGAGGTCAATTTGACACTCTATTTTGATTTAATTAAATCTTATAATTAAATTTTAATTTTTGAAAGAATTTTATTATTAAACATTGATTTTAAATAATTTGAAGATAAATTTAACCAAAAAAAACTTTTAAAAAGTATTTCATTTTTAATGAATAACAACAATAAATTAATTTATAAGAAAATTATAAATTAAAAAAATTAAAATAAAATTTTTTGAAACCTCAAAAAGAAAACTTGTTTTCCAAACCTCCTAAACTCCTCATTTCTCATTGCTTTTTTTCCCCCAAATCACTCTAAATTTTCATAGACGTAGGCTTTTATTCTCGGTTCTACCTCAATCGAACATCTTACACATTGTCTAAACTATTGGATATCAATAAGGGTAATTTATGTGTATACACAATGCATAAATATGATGCATGATTGATATTCGAGATGAAGAAAAAATTGTTCTCATAATACTCACTTGAAGAGGATGAGAATCTAGTTTGGATAAGATATTATATTTGAATTTTAAATTGTCATCTAAAATTTAAATTTTAAAATTTAAATTCTGATATTATCCAAATTTTCAAAATCTAAATTTAAATTTTAAACTTTAAAATTTGAAAAAGATTTTATCCTTTTAAATCTTGTCAAATTATGTTTTAACACTTATAAATAGATGTGAAACTGGATAAGGAATAACACACCAAAATTATATTCTTTCCCTCTATTCCTTTCTATTCATCTAGTCATCCGAGAGAGAATTTTATCACCTTCAGTTCGTGGTGTTGTGCTTGTAAGTGCTAACAATCGCAACGTGATCGAGGAGGCTTGGGAGACGTGTTGCAAATACTATTGAGCACATTAGTGACAGGCAATAAACGTCTTAAGGTCAAAGGTATAACCTTGACTTGATCATGTAACGTCCGACATTTTAGATTTTTTGATAACACATATAATTGTTCTGTGATTTTCCTATTTACTTAGTTTATTTAATTTTGTCCCAATATCGTTTTAATCGTTTGTTCATTTTGCAGTAGCGCGAAGCTAACAATCTTAAGACGTTTATCGTTTCGTGTATATTTATATGAACTATTTCTTTTTCCTTCTGCAAATTTAGTTTTAATTTGATATTGGTATAATTTTATACATATTGAAGCATTTGATTTATAATCAATACTGCTTAGCTTGGTTTTTGAGAATTTTTGCTTCATCGAGTATATTCTTATTGAAAAAATATTTGATATTTCAGTGATGTTGTATGGCTTTATGAAATTATGCTTTGGGCTTTGTGCTGCTTTTCTTAAATCAATTGTAAAGTTTGTTTAATGTTTGCAAGCATGACTAATAGTTCTTAAGTTTGGTTCATTGATATCAGTGCTTAGTTTTTAGATTTTATTCTTTTTTTATTATTACATGTTTAGTAAAGGGAAATCCATTTGATAGCTTGCCATATACATTCCAATTTTTCCGCTAGTTTGGGTGCTAAGTTAGACTCTACACGTGCTCTGTTTAATTTAGTTCTAGTCATATATATCATATCAGTTATATGCTGTGAAGTTGTTTAAAATTTATGTTATAGCTATTTGTTTTATTTCTATATACACATTACATGCCCGTTATTATCATTGTTTCATTCAGTTATATATCCTTGATTAGTTGTGATTTAAGTTCCATTTTTTGAGTATATATTATATATAATATATCTAGTTACGTACTCTATTTGGTGAATGGATTAATTTCCTTTAAATTTGATCTTTATCACTGTTTGTATTAATTATTTGATTTATCTTGCATTGTATTAAACTTGACTTTCAAAAAAAATCAACTTGTTTTATAAGATTGAAAGTGGGGACTAAAAGTTTATCCTGTTATTTTATAACAGATGGCTGAACCACATACTGGAAACACTAGTGCTCCTATTGCGCAGTTATCTTCATAAAATATGAATGCACACTTGCTACGCCGCTACCCCCACATGCTATGGATGGAGAAAAACCTGAGAAGTTCAAAAGGGTGGACTTTAAAAAGTGGCAGCAAAAGATGCTGTTTTTCTTGACAACCCTGCATTTAGCCAAGTTCCTGAAAGAGCCTAGTACTTCAAGAGGGAGAAATGGATGCTACTATGGTAGCTTCAATGGAGGCATAGGCGCACCGAGACTTCTAATGCAAAAATTACATCATCAAGGGATTGGACGACTTGTTATATAACGTATAAAATCTGATGAACATAACAAAAGAGCTGTGGAAGTCCTTGGACCGAAAATATAGAACCGAGGATGCTGGCATAAAGAAATTTGTAGTCGATAAATTTTTGGATTTTAAGATGGTGGACTCTAAGACTGTGATCAGTTAGGTCGAGGAGTTTCAATTGATCCTCCATGAGATCAGTGCCGAGGGGATGGTATTAAGCGAGTCATTTCAAGTGGCCACATTAATTGAGAATTGCTTTCTTCGTGGAAAGACTTCAAGAACTATCTCAAGCACAAAAGGAAAAAGATGAAGTTGGAAAACCCGATTGTTTGACTGAGGATAAAGGAAGACAATTGAGGTTCTGAGAACTGCATTAGGATTTAGTCTTTTGAAGCCAAGGGAAACATCGTGGAACATTTGCCTAAAACCAACTAAAGAAAGATTGTTGGGTCAAGTTCCTCTTAAGGCAACAAGGAAGCATGTGTCAAGAAGTTCACAAGAACTTGTTTTGTTTGCAATAGAACTAGACACCATGCAAAAGACTACCGTCGGAATCAGAAAAAGAATAAGAAAAGAAAAGCTCAAGCCAACATGGTTGATGATAATGAGATTGAGCTAGTTGCTATAGTATTAGAGGTGAACATGGTGGGTTGATACCAGTGCTACTTGTCATGTCTGTTCTAATAGGAAGAGTTTCGTTGAGTACAAGGAAGCTACTCTTGAAGAGCAACTATATATGGGAAACTCTTCAGCTTGCAAAGTTTTGGGCTACGGGAAGGTGGTGCTCAAGATGACCTTTGAAAAATAGCTAACTTTGAACAATATTGTTCACGCCCCTGAAATCCATAAGAACTTAGTATCTGGCTCACTATTAAGCAAGAATGGATTTAAGTTGGTCTTTAAGTTAGACAAATTTGTACTCTCAAAATGCGAGATGTTTATGGGGAGGGGTTGTTTATGTAATGGGCTCTTTAAGCTCAATACAATAACAGTTGTAAAGAACAAGAACATTAATAAAGCTAGTTCTTATTCTGTTTATTTGCTTAAGTCTTCTAATCTATGGCATAGTAGATTAGGTCATGTAAATTATCAGACCTTGCAAAGGATTAGTAATTTGGATTTGCTTTTGAAAATTTAGATTGATAAAAATTACAAGTGTAAGACTTGTGTGGAATCCAAATTTGCTAAGGCTCATTTCTATTCAATAGAAAGACAAAGCGAACCTTTAAATTTAATTCACACAGATATTTGCGACTTAAAGTTTATGCAAACTAGAGGTGAAAAAAAGTATTTCATCACTTTTATTGATAATTACGTGAGATATTATTATGTCTATTTGGTAAGGAGCAAAAACGAGGCCTTAGAAGCCTTTAAACTCTTTAAAACTGAGGTTGAAAATCAACTAAGCAAAAGGATTAAGGAAATAAGAAGTGATAGAGGTGGTGAATACAATGCATCATTTAATGAGTTCTGCGGAGAACATGGAATTATCCATCAAACCATTGCTTCTTATTCGGCTCAACAAAATGGTATCGCGAAGCGCAAAAATTGTAAATTGAAATACATGATGAATGCTTTGTTGATAAGCTCGGGGTTACCACAGAACTTGTGGGAGGAGGCTGTTTTAATAGCCAAGTATATAATAAATAAAATACCCCACAAAAAATTAGACGAGACACTGCATGAGTTATGGAAGGGTCGGAGACCTTCCTATAAATATATAAAAGTGTGGGGGTGTCTTGCAAAGGTAGCAATTCTTCTGCCTAAAAAGGTAAAGATTAAACCTAAGACTATAGATTACGTATTCATTGGATATGCCAATAACAGTACGGCTTATCATTTTTTTGTGTATAAATTGGACATTTATGACATTCATGTCAATGCAATTATTGAATCAAGGAATGATTCATTTTTTGAAAAGGTATTTTCCTACGGGGGAACACAAGAAAATAAGACTACGAAAAAAGCCCATGAGGACTTAAGTAGTGATCCATAAATGGATAAGGAGGAACAAATAGAACCCCGAAAGAGTAAATGGACTAAAGTACTGATTACTTATGGTCTAGATTTTCTAACGTATTTGTTAGAAAATGAACCTCAAATGTTTAAAGAGGCTATGTCATCTGCAAAGGCATATTCTGGAAAAAGGCTGTTAATAATAAAATAGAATCTATCGTGCAAAATCATACATGGAAACTGGTGGATCTTCCTCAAGGGTATAAGCCGTTAGGATCCAAATGGATATTTAAGAGGAAGATAAAGGCAGATGGATCTATAGATAAGTATAAAGCCCAATTTGTAATAAAAGGATACAAGCAAAAGAAAGGGCTTGATTACTTCGATGCGTACTCCCCAGTTATGAAGATAGCATCCATTCGAATGTTAATGGCTATTGTGGCTCTTAACGATCTCGAGATACATCAAACGGATTTAAGACTGCTTTTCTGAATAGAGAATTAGATGAAGAAATCTATATGAAACAACTCGAAGGGTTTATAGTTCCAGGTTAGGAAAGGAATGTGTGTAGGCTTGTTAAATCATTAAATGGTTTAAAGCAAGCACCAAAACAATGGCATAAAAAATTTGACAAAATAATGTTGTCAAATGGGTGTCGCATTAATGAATGCAATAAATGTGTATACGTGAAATATATGGATAAGGGATATGTTATTTTTTGTCTATACATAGACGGTATGTTGATCTTAGGCTGCAATATAAGATAATTAGAGCTACCAAATCATGGTTGACCAGTAGATTCGATATGAAAGATATGGGTAGAGCAGATGTGATTTTAAGAATTAAAATTTCTAAATTACAAGATGGCTTGGTATTAACTCAAGATCATTATGTAAACAAGATTCTTGAAAGGTTTAATAAGAATGATACCAATATAGCCAAAACACTTATAGATGTAAATTTATATTTAAGGAAGAATACTAGTGATGTAATATCTCAAGTTGAGTATTCACGTATAATTGGTAGTTTAAAGTATTTGATAAACTATACAAGACTGGACATAGCTATTTAGTAAGCAAACTGAGTAGATTTACGATAATCTGAGACAAGATCACTAGAAAGCGATCATGAGAGTACTTAGATATTTGAGGTACACATCAGCTTATAGACTGCACTCTACGAGATATCCATTGTACTAGAAGGATACAGCAATGCAAATTGGATATCAGATACTAAAAACTCAAAATCCACTAATAGATTTGTCTTTATTATCGGAGGAGCTGCAGTGTCTTAGAAATCTTTTAAACAAACATGCATAGCCAGATCCACAATGTAATCTAAGTTTATTGCTTTAGATAAAGCTGGAGAAGAAGTAGAATGGCTTCAACATTTTTTAAAAAATATTCAATGTTGGCCAAAACCTGTGCCAGCAACATGTATACATTGTGATAGCCAATCTGTAATTATTAGGGCACATAATTATTTGTATAATGGTAAGTCTCGACATATTTGTCGAAGACACAATACCATGAGACAATTGCTCTCAAATGAGATTATCTTTATTGATTATGTAAAATCAAAGGATAATATCACAGATTCCCTTATGAAAGGTTTAAGGAGAGAGTAAGTTTGCAAATCATCGAGAGGAAATGGGACTTAACCCTATAAATTAAAAGTTACATAATGGCAACCCTACCTAGTTGACTGTAGATCCTAAGATCTAGGTTCAAAGGGACAACCGAGTTATGTTAACTTAGTAAGAGCACTGAATGAGTTAAACACTCTCACACATTCCTATAGAGAATCAGTGCTGCCTACAAAGATGTTAGGTTAAGCTATGCTGCCAGTGATTATTATAGCTTGATAAAATTAAATGGAGTATTGCAGGATACCTTTGATAAGAAATCACCTATGTGAGTGTGAAACATGGCCATTTCTATGAAAATTGATAAAGCTAAATTCTCTACAACACTCTCTGGAATCAGGACGTGTTCGAGGCCAAAATGAACACAACCGTGAGAACCAAGGGTGTTCGAAGAGGGATTGTGTGACACATATTGTCTTGGTTTACAATAAAGGCTGAATCATTCAAGACATCGAGTTCAATAGTTAGTCGAGTAAATCCGATAGTTGTCGCTATGGAAGGTTCAAGGCCAAAAGCTACCTATCCTAACGCAATAACTCTTCAAATTATTCTCTCTCATATTCCAAGTTAGTTTGTTATTTTATTCGGACAATTTTCATTCATGTGGGGGATTGTTGGATATCAATAAGGATAATTTATGTGTATACACATTACATAAATATGATGCACGATTAATATCCAAGGTGAATGAAAAATTGTTCTCATAATACCCACTTAAAGTGAAAGAGAATCCAGTTTAGATAAGATATTCTGTTTGAATTTTAAATTGTCATCTGAAATTTAAATTTTAAAATTTAAATTCTTATATTATCCAGATTTTCAGAATTTAATTTTAAAATTTGAAAAAAATTTTATCATTTTAAATCTTATCAGATTATGTTTTAACACTTATAAATAGGTATAAAACAGGAGAAGTAATAACACACCAAAATCATCTTCCTTTCCTCTATTCCTCTAGTCATTTGAGAGAGAATTTTATCACTTTCGATTCGTATGTTGCACTTGTAAGTGCTAATAGTTGCAACGTGATCGATGAGGCCTGGGAGATGTGTTGCAAATACTGTTGAGTACATTGGTGGCAGGCAATAAACGTCTTAAGGTCAAAGGTTCAACCTTGACTTGATCATGTAACTCTGATATTTTGGAATTTTTGGTAACACATATATTTATTTTGTTATTTTCCTATTTACTTAGTTTATTTAATTTTGTCCCAATATCATTTTAATCATTTGTTCATTTTGTAATAGCTCGAAGCTAACATAAACAACCACTCCAAGAAAACCACAAAACAAAGCCTCATCCCCTTAGCCTAGGAAACCCACAAGAACACCTGAAATCAACTAAACCTGAAATCCCTTGAAAGCTTACATCTGCAAATTTATTCACGATTATTTATTTTTGCTTGTATGTATTAATGTGATTCCCCATTCTGCTGATTATGTGTTGTGTTTTTTGGTAAATAGTGAATTTTAGTTGAAAGGTTCTGGTCTATTCCAATCTTGATTAATTTGTCATGTTTCAATCAAACTCTATTTGTAAAATTCAAAAAACAAGTACAGATAATCTTAATTTTTGTCTAATTTCATATTAAGAAGGAGTTTTTTTTTCTAGTTTAATTTCATTCTTAATTCATTTTTTTAATTATTTGGATTAATATCAGCCTTACAAAATTTTTCGAATTAATTTATGAACTACTCTCAATCCTTCGATTTAGATTAAATTACATTAAACTTAAAATAAATTATTCGGAAAAAATTAGTCTAAAATCAAATAAAATTCAGCTTGATTATTTTGAAGATTATTTTTAGGGGCTTAGACAAATTTATTTTAATTTTATTTTTAAAAACTATTTAAAATAATTAATTTATACTTTACCTGGCGTATCAATTTAAAATTATTAATAAATTTTAAATACAAAATTTAAATAACTAATTATTATTTAATAAAATTTAATTTAAAATTATTTTAATAAAAAATTAATAAAAAATTATAAAAATATTAAAAGCATTAACAAAACAGAATGCTTAATTCTAATTAAAAAAATACTTAATTCTAATTAAAAATAAAAAGATTCTTTAATTTAAAATTATTTTCATAAAAAATTAATAAAAAATTATAAAAAAATTAAAAGCATCAACAAAACAGAATGCTTAATTCTAATTAAAGATAACAATAGTCGAAATTAGACCTGTCAATTTTGACCCGAACCCAAAAAACCCGACCAGTTAATCCGAACCTAAACCCGATCCAACTCGATTTGATCAAAAAAGGTCAATGACCCAAAACCGACCTACTTGAACCCAAAAATAACTCGAACTTGAAATGACCCGAATATAGAATGACTCAAACCCGAAATGACCCGAATCCAAAATGATTCGAACCCGAAATAACCCGAAACTGAAATGATCCAAATCCGAAATAACCCGAACCCAAAATGATATGAACAATTAACCTAAAATGATCCGAACTTAAATTAAGTATAATTTTATTTCAAAGACAATAAGTTCATAAAAATAATACTTATAACATAAATTATTAATTTATTTTATTTCATAACTTATCATGATATTGGACTGTGATAAAGCAGGTATATACTATTTGGTATGTATAATTTGATTATATTCCTATTTAATATTTATGTAAAATAATGCAATAATTATACATGTACTTATTATAATAATTTTTAATATTTTATTAATTTAAATGTTTTAAATTGTTATTGTAAAACAAAAAAATCATTTCCATTGTTTTATTTATATTTCATATTTATGTAAAATAATGCAATAATTATAAATGTTCTTATTATAATAAATTTTAATATTTTATTAATTTAAATGTTTTAAATTGTTATTGTAAAACAAAAAAATCATTTTCATTGTTTTATTCATAACTTGCAAAAATATTACTTGGTAAAACTTTATATAACCATTATTATTCTATTTATAATTTTTTTAATTCTCATTTGGGTATGATAAAAATAATACATTCATAATTATCATTGCCCAAAATCGAAGATGTTTTTGTTTCTTTGATCACACCTGAATAAGGGAATCAAAAAAATTGAAATCGTAATCAATCGAAAATTCAATATTCAACCAAGTAAACATTTAAAAAAAAAACTTCTATATGGTTTTGCATGATGTTTGAAATTGTCAGTTTAATTCGATAATCTTTAAAATTTTAATACTCAAATACATTGATATACTTTGCCATCTTTCTATTTGTAAACATAAAAAATCTATAATAAAATAAATAAGTCATAATCTTGTTGGTCGAATCAAAATATGAGACCACAGTTCCATGTAAAATTTTTAAATATACTTTACAAAAAGATCTTTTCACAGCAAATATTTGAGAGTGTCATTTTAAGAACATTTCTACTTTTATTGTTGCAACTTAAAATATCAAATGATTTTAGTAGCAAATAAAACTACATTTAATGGAAAGAAATAAAAAAAAAGTCCCTCTATTAGCAAGGAAGAGCAACAAGGGAAGAGGCACGATGAAAATACACTGCAAAAGATAATATGAATAGAATAGCTTAATAGTTAGTATTCATCACCTCACATATGTAAAGCATCTATTTTTTAAATAAGGTATAAAGGTAAAACGACATGCCACTTAATTCCTAATGTTGAATTAAAGAAGCATATTAATAATTGATCTACAGAATTACAGCTTCAATTAGAAGGAAAATAAAGCAAATTAAAAATATATTTAATGGAAATTAAATCCATCAAACCTTTTTAATAGACACATATAAAGCCCAGATTCCAAACCAAAAGCCTGCTAGCACAAAAAATAAAACAAAAATCTAAAATTAGAGACAATTATAATAAATTGATGAAGACAATAAAGCACAAAGAAAAATAAAAATTTTCAGCTATCAATTAATAAAACATAATTTTAAGTATGAAATAAAATTCAAGAAAATTTTGAAAATATATACATACATTTTAATTTTCCATCAATCCACAATCTGCACTATTAGAAGCTTCTTCTGACGCTAAATTTGATCTTGAATTCACACTTATCTCTCCTCCATAAGTCTCAAATTTTTCATCACCATCTTCTAAATCTAATAATTAAAGAAAAAACAATTATCATGTAAAACTATCGTTAGACCGAAAAAGATTCACAACTATTTTAATATAAATATCATACATTCATATCCATATAACCAATTACGAGTAGTTATCAAAACTTCGACATTTTTAGATGAAAGAGAACTTCTCCACTTGTTCAAGACTCTACCACCTACATTAAATATTGATTCTGAAGCAACAGTGGTGATAGGAATGCTCGAAATATCTCTTGCCATTATTGCAAGCTCAGGATATTCAAAATAGTTGTCTTTCCAATAACCAAGAATATCAAATGGCATTGTAGTGAGCTCAAGTTTGCGTTCACTCAAATAGAGCTCCAATTATGAATTACCTAAGCTTGAAGTAGATTTATCGAAATCATAACTTCGAAATTCCTATATAAACAAGAGAAAGGTTAACACAAAATTTAATTTAAATCCAATTAAATATTCAATAAACCATTCAATTAAGGAAATATAAAATTCTAATAAAATAAAAACAACACTCACTTTGAGGCTTTCAAGAAGTTTTTTTGCACCAGATTGCTCACAGCTAAGAACGTCACTTGAATTTGAAGTTCTTACTTTCTCATATTCCTTAACTAGTTTTTTGAGTTGGTCAAGAATACTTCTCGTCTTTGCCTCAAAATCAGGAAGCGTGGACTTTTAACTTGAAGCGTGAATCAAGTATACAAAAGCCAACACTGGACAATATTCATCCCAATACTTGTCAAACTTTTGTTTCTTTGCTTGAGCCATATTTTGCAAAAAAGCTATTCGGACTTGCAATTTCCTTTATAAGATTATATTCAATCTTATACACATTGTCAAAATACAAGTTGGCCGTAGGATAATTTGCTTTAGAAAACAAAGTAGTAATCTCATAAAAAGGTTTCAAAACCCATAAATTTGTTTAATCCTATCCAACTCTTCTCTTGTTGGGAGATCCTCAAGCCCATACTCTGCATCATCCATTACCAAGTATGCAAAAACATTATAATAATAAAGAAACCTCTCAAGCATCAAATATGTTCAATTCCATCTAGTAGGCACGTCATACGATAATCTTTTTTAATCATCCAAATTAACTCTATTTACACATTGTTTAAACTTCATCATTCTTGACTATGACCCCTCAACATATCTGACACTGTTCCTCATGTTTTCCAAAGTTTTACCAAGCATTTTCATACCCTCTTGAACAACAAGATTTAAAATATGAGCACAACATCGAATATGAACAAATGCACCATCAGACAATAAAGAATCTTGTTGAACAAGTTTGTTTCGCAGCAAAGCTTGCATATTATCCATATTTAGTGCATTATCCAAAGTAATGCTAAAAATTTCTTCTTAATGCCCCAATCTCTCAAGAAAGAATGAACAGTATTACGCAAAAGATTTGCACTATTTGGAGGTGGAATATGACAAAAATTTAAAATCTTACTTTGCAACTTCCAATTTTCATCCACATAATGAGAAGTAAGACAAATAAAGCCTCTAGCCGAGCATGATGTCCATAAGTCACTTGTTAAACAAATTCTACTAGAAATCTTATCCAAAGTAGACTTAAGCTTTTGTTTCATTTCGTTACGCAATTTCAAGCAATCAGCTCTAATCGTATTCCTACTAACATGCTCGATATTATTATTTAGTAAAGCATGGACCTCTCTAGTTCCTTCATGTTCAACCCATGTAAATGGATAGCCATGTTTGATGATAGCTTTAGCAAGTGCTTCACAATAAGCTTGTTTATCTAATTTTTCATTTTTAGGTTTCTTATTACTATCAAGATATGTAGAACATTTTAACAGATGACGCTTAAGATTAGAAGTACCCGACGTAGATTTTCCATCATATGATTTCCCACATTGCTTGCATACAGCTCTTAGTTTTTTCCTTGGAGATTCAGACTCAATAAGATTGAACTGAAGCCAAACCTCACTATGCCTTTGTGACGCTTCAACCTTAGAAACTTGACTTTAGATTTCAGGGCTATAATTACTAAAGTCCACGTTCATCAAGTGCATTTCCATCTAATAATCTATAAACATTAAAATTAAACTGACATAAATAATATTAAAAGTCAAAGTTAAGAGAAAGGCATAAATATTTGAACTAATAATATTAAAAGTGAAATAAAAGAAAGGTATAAATAATATTAAAAGTCAAAGTTAAACTAAATTCTTCATTATTTGAACTAATGAATTATAAAACAAGTACAACAGATAAATATAAACTCTGTAAATCTAATGATCAATTAAGAAAGTAAACAAAGATGAAAACCACTAAGATACAGCCAAGTAAGATAAAAGGAAATAGAAAGTTGAAGTGGAAAGCCAAATTTCATGAATTTCATTATTTTATATGAACAAGTATCAAGCATTGACGCCTGCACTTTTGTCTATTAGCATACCACAATCATAATTTGCATTCAGCATCAATTTTCAATAAAATTTAATGAATTTCCATTATGTTCTTTAACGATTTTGTTTATATGCATAAAATAAGAAAAAATATATTAAAAAATCCAAAATAGGCTTACTTATTAGTGTCCATGGTCATTTGCGTCTGAACAGAATTTAACTTGGATCTTTGGATATTTTCTTATGGATGGTTGAGCACTTTGAATCTAACTAAAAAGAAGCAATGGCCTTCATAGACACTAATCAAATACCATATTACAAATTCATAAGCCCCTAATTCAAAAAAATTAAAATACAACCCATTCTCAAATAACTTCGTTAAAAGCAAACCCACAAAACAAAACAGTAAAAAAATAAAAATTTTAAAAAAATCCCAAATCGAGTAACCAAATTTGCAAACAAAATAATAATTTGATATTATAAAAAATAAATAGAAAAAATTGTAGCAACAACCTAAGATGATGTTTTGCTTGGAAGCTAAATTTAAAATAAAAACAAGCAATCTTTTCACTATTTTGAGAGACTGGAGATAGAGATGAGAGGCGGCGGCTTTGAGTTTAAAGACTGGAGACAGGGATGGGCTATGGTAATTTAGCTTTTGAGGGTTTTTATTTTTTATTTTTAATTGATTTTTTAAAGTTTAATTGGGTTGAAAATTAGGTATGGATAATTGGTTAACTTTTGTTTAGCTTACTGGTATCTTGGGTTAGTTTGGTTAAAATTTTATTAAGTGACAACCTCCTTTTGTCATAATAAGATCTTTTATTTTACCACCTTTGAGATAATAATACTTCTTAAAAAATTTGTTAACAATATTTACTAAATAAATAGATAACACAAATTTTGATAATGATATTTATTAAAAAAATATTGAATGATAATAATTATTTAAGTAAATTTGATACTTGAATTTGAAAAATAATCTAATTATGCAAATATCCAAAAATTGAATCAAAAATATATTTATTTTATTAAAAATTAAAATTTATATATATTTAAAATATTTTTATTTTTATATTTCAATAAAATTTTAATTAAATATCATTTGAGTAAATAATTTATTTAAATTTGATCTGATTTGATTTTAAAATTGATAAATTAACACAAATGATCCAAACTTGTATAAACATAATATCAAACTTGATTAACCCGAACTTAATATGACCAAGCTTGATGAATCCAACTATTAAACCTGATTATCTCAAATCCAAACCTAAAATGACTTAAACTTAATTTAACCTGAGTGTTAGACCCGATTGACTCGAATCTATAATGACCCAAACCCGATTAACTTGAGCTTTAAACCGGATTGACCCATACCCGAAAGGACTCAAAACCAAAATGACCCGAACCCAAAATGACTCGAACTTGAAATGACTTAAACCCAGAAAGACCCGAACTCAGAATGACCCGAAAGCGAAATGATCCGAACCCGAAATAACTTAAACTTGAAAATGACTCGAAAATTTTAAAACCCAAAATTACCCAATCTGAAATTACCCAACTCGAAATCAACCAAACCCGCCCAATTGACAAGTCTAGTTAAAATCGTAAAAAGTTAACTTCAAAATCAATCGTATTTTACATTCACGATACAAACAACCAATCATGCCATGTGGCAAAAGAAAGATAGCATCTTCTTCCTCAAGTGTGAATGATTACCAAATCAGCGTCCAATCCCAAGTCCCCCACGGCGACAAAGTTTTAGGAACTCTAAGGTCAAACAAAACTTTTTTCTTTACAGGAATAACTATTTTATTAAAAAGCCATTCGATAAGTTATAATAACATGATTATTTAATTATAAAAAAATAATTTTTAAAAATTTAAAATAGTTAGATTTGATTTTATTTCTCAAACTCTGAAAGTAATTATTTTGTATCTCTCTTATTGAATGATTATTTCGACTTTGAATGGAATATAAAATTACTTTAAAAAATTTAATTTTTTTTTAATGAAGATTCGAATCTTAAAATGTTCTATTCTAGTAAACAAAATTATTGCTATAACTATTTAATTTCATTTTCACAAAATAGTTATTCTATTATAACTCTATTTCATTCTAATAAACCAAACATTTAATGCTTTATATTTCATTACGTTAAACTTAATGTCTTTTTATGAAAAATATTAATTTTAACATATTTTACATTAAAAAAAATTGGGAAATCCTTCTTAACTTTGCATTTCTTTGCTTAATATGTGTTTGTTGTAAAAATTCATTGGTTTAATTTACAATATTATATTTACGCATAAGGATTATACATAAAAGAATATGCAATAAAATATGAGAGACAAATAGTAAGGATAAAAATGTTAGAGTCAAACGGCATCGTTTTAAAAAATTTAACAGAATAAATACTAAAAAATCATAAAATATAACTCATCAAAAATTTAAAAAAATGGAAATTTTAATTATATCGGGCGTTCAAAATTATTTCTTTTCCCTTTTTTTTCCTTTTTTTTTTGTTTTATTAAAAGTTTCAAAACTACAACCGTTTTTTATATTCATGATTTTTCTGATCTAATTAAGATTATATATCATTGAATACCAATTTTATAAAAGATTTAAAATGTTAATATAAAATACAATAATGAATTCTAACAATGGAAAAGAAACTCTTACCTTTGCCAACTATACAATAAGATATGACTATTATCAAAGTAATAATTGACTTTTGTCCCAATACACCTTGAACTCAAAAATAAATTTTGGGTTGTGAAAAATTCTAAAGAATTAAATTTGAAGAAAATGAAATAATAAATTCAAGAATAAGGGATCAAAAATAAATATGATACCTTTAGTAGAGGTGTAATTGAGTCAAACTGAGCTCATATTATAAGAAATTTAAGCTTCAATCAAAATTTTAAGCTTAAAGCTAGATTTAATCTTGGTCGAGTTTTACTTAATGTTTGAGCTTCAATCGAGACAAAACTAAAACCGTTTGAGTTTACTTGATTATGCTTTGTTTGCCTCATAAAAATAAGTTTGATTTTTACATTCAACTTCAAATTTAATTAATTGTAATCGAGTAAGTGTTTGAAAAATTTGTTAATACTTATGAAAAAAAATAAAAAATACACATTAAAAATAAACGAGCTCATTAGGTTTGCAAGCATGATTTTAGTATTGATGATTTTGGCATCACATAAATACATCACATGAAATATTGATGACAAATTTAGCAAATAATCAAATTAGAGAATCATGCCTAGAGGTGGCAAAATAAACTTGAACCTGAAAATCTGCTCGAACCCGATAATCTGCCTGAAAAAACCTGAACTGAACCCGATTTGACCAAAAATCAATGGCCCGAACTCAAAAAAACTCGAATCTGACATGAACCCAAACTCGAATTTAATACTAAAAATAAATATGAAGAAATTATAATTAAATATTTTTTTATAAATCAAAAACTTTAATAATGAATTTTATTTTAATATTTTTAATAATTTAATTAAATATTAAAAACGTAATTTATATTTTAAATATGATTAAACTTGCTCATAGGTTGGCTGGCCGCAGTCCAAATTTTTTTTAAGATCTCAATCCCAGGCCTTTATTTAATATACCCAGACCTTTTTATTTAACCTAGAATTACTGTTTATCACATTAAAGAATAGTTTTTATTAATATTATATATATTACAATTAAATTTAAATAAAATATATTAATTTAAAATTACTATTTCGAGTCGGGTCAGACTAATTTGATATAAAAATATGAGAAGCTGGGCCAGATCCAATTGGACCGAGTGGGTAGCTCGACCCTTGAATAGGTTTATATATAATAAAATATTAATTTATCAAAAACTATCATATCATGAGCTTTGAAAAATATTGTTAATAAAGTATATCATCCATTTATCACATTTTCTTTCATTTTATTAGTTAAACTCATTAAATATTAAGAGTTTGTATATGTTAGTAGTAAAATTTTAAATTCTTCTTTGAATATTATTATTATTATTATTA
>JBBYHM010000003.1:2517317-2560196 GCA_038381775.1 Adansonia rubrostipa | reverse complement strand
TTTCCATGGCTTAAAAGATATTATGCAAAATTTCCTATATTTAAATCATTTTCTATGATTTAGAGAATATTTCATAAAATTCATGCATGCTGGGTTCATTTTGATTATTTTTCATAATCAATGGATCATTCTGTAATTTTGTGTTTATATTTTGGAGTCATTGTCATAATGTTACGCTTTAAAAATTTAATATGTTTATAGGTTAATTGTAATATAATTTTTTTAAAAAAAATTAAGACACTATCCCGAATTAAAATAGTCTATAGATATGCTTTCAGTATATAAAAATCACTTCATCGATTATTTTATACAAAAAAATATTTTCTTTAAACAAATAAATTAAAATTTTTAATTTTTTTCAAAAATAACACTTTTGTATACCTTTAAATCCTGGTGAATAGACCAAAACCCTTTCTAGCTGACTTAATTGGTAGGGGTACTTTCGACAATACAATAATACGCGAAGAGAGACACACTGCATGCGTAAAACAAAGAAAAAAAAAGGGGGGGGGGAGACAAGGAGCACTAATTTCTAAACTCAACTTGGAGAAGGCATATGATAAGGTTGACTGGGCTTACATTGGAAAAGTTTGGATTTCTCTACTCTATTTTCAAGGTAATCATGTTTATTTATCCTTATCAACCTTATCACTTGTTTGGAATGGTAATAAACCTCTAGAGTTTGTTCTGACTCAGGGGTTGTAGTGAGGTGATATTTTTTCGCCTTATTTCTTTTATGTTATGCATAGAAAAGTTTGCGTTAACAATTATGGGAGAAGTGCTATTTAAAAGAATGGAAGCGTATCAAGGTATCTAGGAGAGGCACAAGTACTTCGCATATCTTCTTTGCCGCTAATGTACCTCATCTTCACAAAAGCCGAAAACATTGCAAGCGAGGTTGTTTACTTCTATGATGTCAGACTTTTGCAGGGCATTGGGCCTGAAGGTGAATTTGGATAAATCCAAGGCCATTTGTGTTCTCCATCTATGACAAAAGCAAAAAGGAGAAATTCATGAGTTTGTCGTCTATATGTTTCACTATTAATATGGATAAATATTTTGACTTCGCTTTACTCCAAGGAAGAGTCAACAAAGACGACTTTATGTTCTTGGTGGATAAGTTTAAGCCAAGTTAACATTATGGAAAGGTCATTTATCGAATAAATCAAGCGCTTAACTCTTGTGAATTGGTGTTGTCCTCTATTCCCATTCATAATGTGCAGATTAAGTGGTTATATATGCTTAAATTCTTTCCTTTAATAACTTAACGCGTCAAACAAATTATAGGCATATGTGAATTTAAAGAAAAATTGATTATAATTTATTTTTATCTTCTTTAATAACTACAAATGACTCATAGGTTTTTAAAATTTATTTTATTATTTAAAGTAATTAAAATTAAATTATGAAAAATCTTAGAGAGCAATATATATAATCGTGTATGAAATGCTTAATTTTTAAGATGCATATACGTATATATATAATTTGATCACTAATGATAACAATGATTGATTTCTTTAACTATAATCTTTATACAATTTTACTTATTGTTAACAATACTTGAATGAAGTTTTATTTTATGTATCATTTCTCACAAGCTTGAATTGTTGCTAAATCTATTTTTAATTGTACATGATTTGATTCAAATATAAAAAAAATCCAAGATTGAGTTTTTCCAAATTCCGATATTATAAGACTTTTTAACCAACAGTTTTCTTTAGATTTACATCATATTTATTATTAAATAAATACGAATGCATATATTTTACCAATTATTCTTTAATTTTCATTCAATATGTTCTTCTTGTTATTTATAGCATGTATATTTATAGTAAACTTAGGTTAATTAATTTCATTCTATTATTGTTTTTCTTCTTTTGAAATATTTTATGTGTAAGAAACTTTTACAAGGACAAAGTCAATAGTTTTAAGAAACATTAATCTTGAACAATATAATATATTTACTTTAATTAAGAATGCTCTTGCACTTATTTGTATTAAAGATTATGATAATTATAATTATTGTGCATTACTGAACAAGTATCATTTTCATTATAATTAACTTTCTCAATTGTTGCATAATTTTAAAAATTTTTGAAACTACTATCTATTAGATAAATGTCACGAAAAAAAACATAAAAATTGTTGAGGTTACTAATTATGCAAACCAATGTTATTGAATAAACTATAAATCTACATGATATAACTCTATATTTACTATTATATAGTAACCATTATTTAATTTGCTAAAGTTTTTCATAAAAAATCTTGACAATGTACATTGATGATTACTAAATGGTAGATAAACACTACAGAAAATTGTTATATATTTTAAGGTTACTGATTTTTTAAATTAAGATTGTTGAAAAATTATAAAAATATATGTTATTTGGTAGCTAAGTACATGACATTTTCAATAATTCTAAATTACCAATTCTTAAAATTTTTTTTATGAAAACGTACAAGGTTACTAAATAATATATAAATGTTATGGCAAATATTAAATAATTTAAGATTCTTGATACCGCAAACTAAGGTTATTGAAAAACTATAAAGCTATTGAATATTTCATAAGCTTTTTCTATTATTTCATGATTTTGCTTAAGTTATGCATAGAAGTTATTGCTAATGTACTCTCACATATTATAAAGGTAATAAAAAATAATATACTTTAAAATTAGTTATTGGTTATGAAAATAATTTAAATATTTTAAGATTAATAATTTAGTATAACAAAGTTACTAAAAAAATTATGAAACTATCTAAATTTAGTAACACTAAGTTACTAAATTTTACTCATATTTTTCATAAAAAGTTTTTAGAAAGAAACAGTATACCATTATTACTATATAATAGATCAAAATTATCAAAAATGATTTTTATTTTAAGGCATTGAAAATATTACAGAACTAACATTATTTCAATTATGAAGTCTCTTATATTGCAATGACTTTAAAAATTGATAAATTTCTAAAGAATGGTTTCTAAAAATACCTAAGACATTTCTATATGATGGAAAAGTTATGAAAAATGTAACATATTATATTCTTGCATATCAAATTTATTGAAAAGATATTAAACTATGCAATATTTTAGTAAATTCATGTATTGTATTAATTTGCAACAATAAGTTGATTAGTATAGAGTGAAAATTTTACTAAATAATGTTAGTTGTAAAAAAAAAAGTTAATTAATTAGTAAATGATGAATATTATAGTAGTAAAAGGTTAATAAAATAATAGTAATAATGTTATTTGTAAAATAATAGTATATGATAAACAACATAGTAGTAAATGATTAATAACATGTAAAAAATGGTTGATAATTTATTAGTAAATGGAAGATTAAATAGTACTTACATATTAGTCAATGATAAATACCATGATATTGTATTATTGATAAAATAGCATATAGTTAACAATTGATAACATAATAATACATAATTAGTAACACAATAGTAGATTTTGTAATTATAATTTTACATATTTATAAGTCATTAATAAAAGAATAAATAATATTTATACTTTTAACTAAAAATACCATCGTCTTTATAACACTAAAATTTGGTTCTAATTTTTATTTCTATAATTATGTCAATTAAAAGATTAACTTAAAATTAAGTCATTAAGCTGACATTGTCTAGACAAATTTGAACCAAATTTTTTATTTATAAATAATGACATACTCATGAATTTTCTATTTATTCTTTAATCTTGATTCAAATATTTTACTTTTATTTTTATTAACTTGTGTATTAATGGTAAACTTAAGTTAATTAATTTTGTTATATTGTTATTTCTTCTTTCTTTTTTTTTTTTTTGAAGTATTTATTGTTTAAGAAATGTTTATATAAACAAAGCCAATAATTTAAAAAAATTAATTTTGAAGAACATAAATGTGTTTTTAATTAAAAAAGTCCTTGCATATTTATAGTGAAGTATATGGTAACATTATTGTGTATTACTGAATTAGTTTTGGAACATTTGGCTATCTCAATTGTTATTATTTTAAACAAATTTAAGATAAGTAAATATTATACAAATGTTAACAAAAAAGAAAAATAATTTTGGGATTATTAATTTTAATAATTAAGATTATTAAAAACTATAAATCTATGATATTTTACAATTCTACTAGTATTTGTTGCCAGGTATGTTATATGTAAATACATGTTATGTTATGTATTTTAAAAATATTTAGTTGTAAATTTTACAAATAATTAAAATTAATAAATGCTTTAACATGTAAACTTTATTCAATGTTCAAATTAATATATTTATTATTTTTAATTTTAATGTAAAATTAAATTTATGAAAATAAAAATGTCAATATAAAATTTAACTCTTTTTTATTTTTATCGAATCAATCTTTTGCATTTTAAGATTCATGAAAAATTAAAACTATAAAAATAAACTATAATAAAATTTAATTCTTTTTTATTTATTATCAATAGATATATTTAATGAAGACTTTTAATGAGATTAAAATTTTTATTATTAATTGGATAAATTTTATTAAAATAAAAATATTTATAATGGCAATTCCAAAATATAATGAATACCTATAACTATTTTCCTCAGTTTAAAAGATTTTCTACATTCATACTTTTATATATTTTATAGATAATTACTATTTTAGTAACATTAGGTTATTGAATTTTGCTCATTTTTTATAAAAGTTATTGACAAATTACATTTTGGTTACTAAATAATAGAATGCATAAAAAATAATTATGCATTTTAAAGTTACTCATTTTTATAAAGTGATATTATTGAAAATTTATATAAACATTATATGTTATTTTTTAAAATATGTATCCATAATCTTAAATTACTTAATTTATAGAAAAAATTTATAACAAAAATATATGAGATTTTAATGAAAAGCTTATGACATTACCAAATAATAGATAACTATTTTAAAAATATTAAATATATTTGAGATTACTTATATTCCAAATGAAGGTCATTGGAAAAAATTACAAAGCTATTAAATAGATTAGTATCTCTTATATATTATTTCTATAGTGTATGTTATTGAATTTTGCTTATTTTTTATAAAAATTATTGACAAATTACATAATGGTTACTAAATAATAGAAGGCGTGAAAAATAATCATGCATTTTAAAGTTACTCATTTTTGGAAGGTGATATTGTTAAAAATTTATAACTAAACTATACGTTTTTTTTTTTAATATGTATCCATAATCTTAAATTACTTAATTTATATAAAAATTTATAACAAATATGTATGAGATTTTAATGAAAAGCATATAAGATTACTAAATGAAGATAAATATTTTAAAAATATGAAATATTTTAAGATTACTAATATTCCAAACAAATGTCAATGGAAAAAATTATAAAGCTATTAAATATATTAGTATTCAATAAGCTTAAGTTATTAAATTTTATTCTTACTTCCCATAGCTATTGATGAAGTAGATTACTATTAATAACTATTAAATGAAAATTATGAATAGCAATTATACATTTTGAAGCAATTGTAAATAATGAAAAGAAAAGTTCAAATCAAGGTAGTTAGTACCGTACCAGTAGACATACTATTTTTATTCTGGTGTAAGTATATATTGGTACCGGTGTGTTTTGGTGTACTATTTTAGGTTTATCAAAGTTTGAATATCTTTAATTAATATATATAAAAAATATGAAATAAATGAGATTAAATAAATTTCATATATTAAATATTCATAAATTATGTATAATGTTCTAAAAAAACTTCACTAAATATAAGAAAATCAATTTCAGTTAAGTAGTAAAGCTGAAATTTTTTAATGATCGTTAAATTTATGAATAACTATGTTTAATATTTATTATTCATTGGATTTAATATCAATATTGGTTTAACTTTTTTTATAAGATTATATTATGTACCAACTGATATAGTTACTTTCGACTGGTACTATCGAAACAGGCCGATACAATCAATACAGATTAAAACCAAGACCGAAAAGAAATCAACTATCACATGTACCGTTATTTGTCAAAATCGATATGTACTGATCGGAAAAATCAAACTGATGCGGTACCGATAACACTAGTTCAAATACTCGAAGCTCACTAATTTAATATATTGAAGTTGCTAAAAAGTTATGAAACTATTTAATGTTTAGTAACTATATATTTACTAATTTATTAACACTAAGTTATTAAGTTTGTACACACTTTCATAAAAGTTATTATACAATGTCTGTATGTCTATGATTACTAAATAATATATTAAAATTGTCAAAAACAATCTTAATTTCACAAATTAATGTAAAAGTTATAAAACTATTTTTATTTCATTAATTAAATGTTTTATATTTCAGTAATCTTAAATTGTTGAACATGTATAGAATTTTGTTGTGAAAACTTTTGGGTTTTCAAATTATAGATAAAGATTAAGGAAAAAGTCAAACATTTTAAGCTTATTGATTTTTTTATGCCAATATTACTGAATCACTTATAAAGTTACATAATATTTCACTAAATTCCTATCTATCATTAATTTATAATTCAATTATCATAATGAATGCATCTTATTAAAAAATTAATAGTAAAATTTTTTTAAATAATTAATAAATGATGACTAACAAAAGAGTAAAAGATGAATAATATGGTGATAAGTAATTAATAATATGTAACAGATTTTTTACATATATTAGTAAATAATTGATAACATATTAATAAATTATGACTAACGTGATAAATAAATTGATAACTATTAGTAAATTATTGACTAAATAATAATAATTAATTATAATAGTAAATTCTATAAATTTAATTGTAAAAATTTACATAAATTATTAATAAAGTATAAAAAATTTTGATATTTTTGAAACATTATTTTTATTACATCAAATTGCTCTTATAATTTCTGTTTCGAAATTTGATAACTTAGTATGTTAACTAACAACTAAGTTATTAAATTTAAACTTTAGATAAATTTTTAAAATAAAAACTATTGAAAGAAAGTATCAGACATTTAATAGTTAATCGATAGAATAATAGTAAATGCATTCACAATAGAATAACTATACATAATTTTTAAATTTTACATAAGCTATTGATTTGAAATTATGATAACTTGGTAGATTAACTCAAAATTAAGTCTATATCGCATGTTTTTTGGATTAAAAGTCTTTATTAAAAAATTTATTAGTAAAAAAATTATGAGTGAGATAACAGCAAATTATAGATAAAATAACAGCTAACTCTGTAGTTATAATTGTAAAAATTGCATAAACTATATACAAAAAGTGAAATATTCTTTTTATTTTTTTATAACATAATATTGTAATTACGCTTTTAAGTTTTGAAATTATTTCAACTTTACTGTTCATTCACAATTTAGTAATGATGTTAAATACTTTAAAACTAAAATCTTTGCTCTATAGAATTGTTAGTGAATGATTTTCATAAATTTATTAAATGATAAATAATATAAACATAGATGATGAATAAAATTGTAGTGACATATTAATAATATTATGATTCATTAAATTGCATGTTTTTGGATTAAATTTTTTATCAATTTGTTAATTAACATGTTAACTTATAATTAATTTTTATATTATGTGCTTCTAGATATTAAAAACTTTATCAAATAAAATTATTTGTACAAAAAGTTAGACACTTACATATTAATACACTAAATAATTATAAAGCAATAGTATATTATATATAACATAACAGTAAATAATAACATAATAATAACCAATTAATAGCGTAGTAATAAACGCTTCATAACATAGTAATAAATAATTTATAATACAAAAGTAAAAATATATATGTCGATAAAATAATAGTAAATGATATAGAATATAAAAATAAATAATTGAGAATACGGTAATTAGAGGTGTCCACAAGCTTGGCCGCAATTCGAATTTTTTTTAGATTTTTTACCCAAACCCGAATTAGGCCTAGCTTGCCCAAAAAATTTGAATCGCTATAGTAAAAAAAATAAAAAAATATTTTTATATTAACAATTGTTTATTATTATAATTAAATCTAAATAAAATATTTTTATTATTAAATAGTAATTCAAGTCGAGCCAGGCTTGCTCGAATTATTTAAGACCTTGCTCAAGACTCTGCTCGAGTGGGCCAGGCTTTTCAAGCCAAGCAAATAGCTCAACCCATAGAGAGGTCAAATTGTAATAGATGTCAAAATTTAATAGTAAATTTTATAATTGTAGTTGTAAAAATTTATATAACTTATTAATTAAGTATAAATTTTTTTTTTTAAAATACCAACATAATATGTAATATAAATTATATTTATATTAAAAAATTATAGTAGCAAATTAAGTACCAATTAAATAATTAATTATATATTTTTAAAGTATTATACCAAATTAATTAATAAAATTATTATTTTCATAATAAATTATAATATTTATATTATAAATAATTCACATACATTGCTAAAAAAAACTAATACATAATAAAAAGATTTAGTCTTAATTAAGAATGGGAAAATTTAATTTTAGGCATGTTGTAAAACTTTCTAATCAATTTGAGAATTACTCTTTCTTTGGCTTTCTATTTTTTCAATCATTGATATCAAACCAGGAAACCCAATAAAGCAAATTGAATTTTTGACTAATAAGTGAAGTGGTGACTATCGCCATGTCCCCGGCCTTTAAAACTTCGGACGATTTGAAGGGTATGGGTGCTCGACTTAAAAATAAATGATGCTTGGTTGTGGTCGAGCCTTTGAGCTATCCCTTGATTTAGATTTGGATTAAGCTCATCTAACCAGTCTCGGGTGGCCACCACGAAGTGGCCATAAACTTGGAGTCACCACTAATCGTTTCAAGCTAGGCAAGATTGGGTGCCTATTGAAACAACATTACAAGTTACGAAACTTAAAACACTAATTTCAAGGTCTACAAAGTTTAGAGATCGTTGGCTGGGCTCGGGAGTTGGCTACGCGGGGGAAAGGACTAGCATCCCCATGATGCCTAAAATCGGTACCTACTAACTACGTCTCACTTTGGTCTTGGTTAAATCGGTTCCATATGGTTTTTATTTAGATATAATCCTCTTTAATGCATGAAGTTTTAAAAAATGGAAATTCGAGGTTCTTAAAGGAAATAGATCACATATGCGCTTCGGAGATGTGAGGAACATAGGGATTTTTGTGACAATAATGTCCGGATCAGATTTTAAAAAATTGGATGTTTCGTATTAGGCACTAAAGAGATACCAACATGAAACATTGCCTTGTAATTTTTAGTGGAAAATGAATTTTAAATATGAATGCATAAGTCATTACAAAATGAAAACAAGTTAGCAAGGCGAAAAATGAGAAATGTAATAATATCATAAACAAGCAATCGCAAACAAAAGAACGTAGAAATAGAGGGGCGACCGAAATATATCTCATAATCACCTTCGATTATTAAATAATAATCGAGATGAAAATTTTAGAGACCGATTTGGATTTGGTAGTCATTTAAAGAACAAAGATGATTCTTATCGACAGTTTAAGGCATCCAAAAAAGAGACAATTTTAAGTTTTTGAGGTAAAAGCGAGGTTGGAGTATTCTCTCGGTGAGGTGGGGTTAGAGTATCCCCTAAAATAAAGTTATGAAAATAGTTAAGATTAAAGTGAAAATTTAAATTTTTAATGAGAAAACGAGGTTGGAATATCCCCAAAGTTAGGAAAACATTTACGAACAAAGAGAAAATTTGAAATTTTTTTATTAAAAATGGTGTTGGAGTATCCCCTTTGAAGTAATAGAGTTACAGTACCTCAACTAGCGAAAATTTTAATATGAAATCTTATTTTTTGTATTTTAAATTTGATCCGAATTAAAAGAGGCTGATGTTGTGGGGAATCAAGCAGATGTATTTTGAGACATCTGAACATCTCGATCAAAGAGGATTCAAAAATTAGTTTAAAAACAGGGGACAACAATATGTCCCTTATATTCTCATATTTTTTTATACATCCAAAAGCTTTAGGAGGTAAATGACGTATCATTGAAAAAGTAACTCAACAAGGTTTAATATAAAAATATTTCAAAAATTCTAGAGAATTACTTTCTAGGCGAAATTAATTTTTGAAGTTAGGTTCATCTCAGCACTGGCAGCATGTGCAATTAAAAGGAGATGTTAGATTTTGAAAAATCATTCTAAGCTTATCTGAGATCGTTAGATCATAGATAATACCTTTCCAGAAAGGGAATTTTGTGAACATTTTGGAAAAATATTTGGAAATTTCATAAAAATCAATGGTGGGCCATGATAGCCCAAACAAAATGTCACATGTTGGTTCTAGGGTTTTAGACAGCAAAGGTTGGAAAATGATAACTCCCTCATCGGGGATGATCCGAGTGCAAATAAGACATCGTTAGAAAGGTAATTCGATGCCTTTCAAATGAAAAATCTTAAAAAATCAAAGGAAATATTTTGTCATTCAAAAATGATTTTTCAAGTTTGGACTACATTGCTACCAAAGCAAAAACATAGGGATTTTTTGATATTCTGGTTTTTTCAACGATAGGCTCGAGTCTAGGACGTTCGAATATGGATGCCATAAAGTAATACGGGTTTCACGAGTTCATTCAACAGTCCTAAAATAGTTTAGGATGATGGAACAACCCATTGACCATGTCACAAAAAGGAACTTGTGACTCAAGATCAAGGATTAATATTAAAAAATATTTTTTTTTTGAAAAAAAGAACTTATTTCAGATAAATCCAGAGCTGAAATGTTGATTTGTCTCTAAGACTAGGAGACCAATTTGATGAAAACATTAAGTCCATGCTACTCTTCATTTATTAAAGGTAACATGAACTTAACTTAGGGGTGTTTCTAAAAATCATTTTATAAGAAACAAGCAAGCATTTTAATGAAGACATCATGAACAAAATACAGCGCATGCAAAGATAAGCATGGATTAAACATGCAAACATGCAAAAATGATGTTTTGTCATGGAAATGGGTGACATCGATGCAAGAACTAACATCTTAGTTAGGAACAATTTCTTTAGGATTTAAATATCTCACATTATGATTATCCTTATAAAACAATCTTTTAAGATTTCAAATGAATTTATGAGCTTAAATAGCCATTTGCTCATTTCAAAGTTCAGGCGTGACACTAGCCATTATCACATTGTGGCTTGATTCAAGGTCATCAATATGAACTTGATAGATTGCCCCCGACCTAGTAGGTTATTCTTAGATATGCCCTTAAATCTGAGACTAGTCAATAGAGTCTGGCCTATTAAAACTTACAAGCATCATGTGTGCTACTTAAAGATAGTTTATTAGTCATGTTGTGTTTATATCCATAATGAATAAAAAAAATTATAGTTAATAATTTACAATTTTCAATCATTAAGTAAGGTTTTGCAACTTTAATGACTGTTTTCTTTATTTTATCAAGATTATTATCCTCAACCATAATTCGAGAATTTTAACATTTGAATCTTTTTAATGAACTAAGACCCCTTTCATCCCTATATGACCTTGAGTGACTCTACAAACTAGGTAAAAACTAATTGAATAGGTAACTTAGCTTGCCAATTGCATATCTATGCAATTCTAAGATCAGTTAGATGGCAAGTCTTTGCGTAAATGCATCATTTGCATTTCACCTAACCATCACCTCTGATGTCATATGGTCAAGTGTCATGCATTTGAACCATACAACAATAGTTGAGTATAACCCATTATTTAATTCATGCAGCTCAGGAGACAATTTGACCTTGAGTCACTCAACAAACCTTCTATGACTGGAACTTGACTATCTTTCTATGAACAATGAAAGACGTCTGATCATGCTTAAGCATGGACTTAATATTTTACAAAGGATTTTTATCATTTAACTTAAGTCATGTTGCTTTGTTTGACTAGCATGCCTAGCACATATTCAGTCATATATCATATATATATATATATATATTCAAAAATAAATCTAACACTTGCAATCTACTAGGATGATTATGGAGTTTATCTATCTAGATTCCTTAAGCCTTAGGAAACTAGTTGATCAATGTCACAAATGTCATCGAGGCCCGAGTCCTAACCCCCTGGACTTAAAAAGTGGGTGAAACCATCTTTTTTTTATTTATTTCTTTATTAGTGTTTGGAATTAATTTGTCAAGGTGAATTGTTCGCTCGACTTAACCCTAAATAGTTATTATGAAATAACCATTTTTTTTGAGTTGTCACCAATCTATTTTGGCTAGGTAAGATTGCTCATTTATTAGACTCCGTCTTTTAAGGGTTTCAAAACCCTCAAAGACAAAATTTAAGTTCTACCTTTATTCTAGAGACTCATTTGGAAAGGTTTGAGAGTTAGTTATAATCATGAGTAAGGATTGATCTCTTTCATTACACTTAAAAATTAATACCTTTTAATTACGTGTGAACTTAAAACTTGATTTTATTCAGTTTTGGTGTCTAATGTTTAATTATAATTCTCGTATCTCAAAAATTTCTTAAGCTATATTTATTATTTTGTTTGAGAAAATCAAGTTTTAAATATTTTTAAAATCTAAATGTCATTCATACCTTGTCGATAAAGCCAAAGAAATAAAAAGTTTTATTTCCTGAAATTCAAAAAATCTTGATTTACTCATTTTAGAAAGGATATCTCATTATTAAAATAATCCATGAAACCCCACCCTACACTAGGAGACATTCCACCTACAATTTTAGCTCAAAGATATTGCCTTGATTTTTTTAAAAATTTTGATTTTACAAAAATAAAGTAATAAGACTTGATCTAAGACGCATACTTTATCGAAATGACTAAAATGTCCCCTAATGTACGCCTTCAATATGGAAGTATCTCAGTGACCTTAGTGGAATCAATTCTAAGGTAAAAGCACTAAAAGCCTTACAGGTATACCTTCGACATAAAAGTATCCCAGAACCTTAAGGGACTTGATAATGGCATGAAATGACAAACCTATCCATAAAGTCGATGTTTGACTTAAAAGTATCCTGATAACCCTAAAAAACTAGGTTTTAAAGTAAAATTACTAAAATGCCCCTTAAAGTATTCCTTCAATGTAAAAATACCTAGAAATCTGAAAGACTTGATTTTAAAAAGGAAATGATAAATTTACCCTATGTGGGTAATTTTCTAACTTAGTAAGACCTAAATAATGGAAATTGTTAATAGATTCTTAAACTTTCTAAATTTACACTTTTAACTCCTAATGTACTTAAAAATGTTGTATATAAAAATGCATGAAATGAGTTAAAAGGACTAAAAGACCTTAGATGAGTAATTTCCATGTGAAATGGCCTAGTTAGCCTTAAAAATGCAAAGTTTTTCTAAAAGGCCTTTAAAATTTTTAAAACTACAAAATAATCCCTACATGACTTGCATAAAATGCATGAATGTACTCCAAGTGGTCCATGGAGCATTCGACCAATAACCTTGGAAAAATTTTCTAAGGTTTACAATTTAGTCCTTAAGCTTGGCCAAATTACAAAGAACTTAAAACGCATGAAATTTTTTATGAAAAATTGCCATTATAGTCTCTTTACTTTTAGCTAACGCATGAACTAGATCAAAAATTAAAATTTTTTTCCAATGAAAAAAAATATGGAAAGGCATTATGGACAAATTAAACTAAAAACTTCAATGCCATTTAAAAGATTTGGTAAAAATGATATCTTATGTGACCTTATGACGTGAGTGTGGGATGATAACATTGTTGCAGCAGTAAAGGAGTAGTTAATCAAATGTGTTTTTCTATAAATATATACATGTGTGTATATAAACATATAGAACATAAAATAATAAAAATGTAAATAAAATAAATTGCATAAATATAAATTGCTGAAAATTAAATAAAAGTGCAAATAAAGTAAATTGCATAAATTTAAATTGGAAGAAAATAAATTTAATATATTTCTCACTTTTTCTCATGTTTAGCTATTAAAAGAATGGAAAATCTTTAAGCTCAAACCATCACCTAAGTGGAAACTTAGGATCATTAAGCTTTAATATTAATAAAAATAAATCAATGAACAAGAACAACTAAGAAAACCATTTTTTTGCTCATACTTAGCATATCTAAATAGGTTACAAACCTTTAGCTCAAGCTATCACCTTAAGCTTCAAGCTTAGGGTAATCAAGCTTTAACATTGAGAAAAATAAATAAATGAGCAAGAATCATTAAGAAATTTTTTGCTCATGCTTGGCCATCAAAATGGTTAGTAAAACCATTTAAACTCACGCTATCACCTAAGTAAATGACATGAGATCATCAGACCTCTAAAAGAAAAAAGAAAATGTTTGTAAATTAAATTGCAAAAAGATAAATAAAAAAAAACTGATAGAGAGAACAAATAGGTAGAAATCTACCTTCAAAATAATCTAGGCACTTTTTTATTTTTTCCTTTCTTCTTCTTTTTTCTCTCTTTTTTCTTTTCTTTCTCTCCACTTTTTTTCTCTCAACAATGGAAGATGAAAAAGATGGAAGATTAAAAAAGTGAACCTTTTTTTCCATGAAATTGAAATGGCAACCTTTTAGGCTAATTTTTTTTTAAAAGAAAATTTTTAATGTAAAATTTTATTCAATGCATGTCTTATCTCTATACGTTTTGTCATATCTTCCGAAGAGTTATCACCTAACATCTTGATGGCTTATTGGTGAATTGAACTAAATTGTTTGGGAAAAAAATCCAACTTTAACCAAATCAATTCTCATGCAACCATGTTGGAGTTTAATTTAATCAAACTAATTTGGTTGGAAGAAAAGTTTAATTCTAACAAATTAGTCCCATGCAATTCAAAATTAGATGGAATTGATGTAAAAAAGTCTAACCAAAATATTCATGTAACTAAACTAGCATAATAAAAGCTAAAAGAATTAAAATTAAAAATAAATTATGGACAAATGAATTTAAGTTAGAAATTTTCAGGCATAAAAAAAAAACTTGGAAGTAAGGAAATAAACAATGTTGAAGTGCAAAAATCCCAATTGAAAATTACATGAAAGAATTTAAGTTGAAAAGACTAAAATGTAAAAATTAGATTAAAACTTGTATACACCTAATTTTATCCTAGCCTTATTTTTTGTAGTCCTAAATGTATTAGACTGAGAATGTAGCAGTTGGCTTGTTAGAGGTTGACCTCTTCTAGGTAGGTTAGTCATTTTCAAGGCCGATTTAATCATAACCTACTAGTGTATATGCCCATGATAGAAAAAGTACAGTTTCGAGGGTCATATAGAATAAATCTCAAATAAAAAGGACGATATTCAAGAAAAGAATTAGTATTTAAATACTTTCTTGTCAAATTTTCAAATTCATTTCTGCAGATGATACCATGGTCAAATTTCCTATTTTTAAGAATTTTTTGAGTTTTTTGGGAAATTTGACGAGTTGATTGCTATATATTTATTGATACTTATGTAGTATTAGCACCAAAAAAAATTGGTTTTTAACCTTATTCCTTTGAAATTTCAAAATTCATTTATGCAAATAATATCAGGTCAAATTGCCTATTTTCAAGGATTTTAAAGATTTTTTCATGAAAATTTTTAAGTCAATCATTGTATAATTTTACTGATACCTGTGTGGTGTTTATGCTTATACCCACCCCCAAAAAATAAAAATATTCAAGAAAAATCTATATTTTTACACGAAGTGTCAAGTTGTCAAATTTATTTCTTAATTTTGAATTTTTTATAGTATTGTGACTTTCCTACTCACAAAATTTTTCCTAGCAAAATTTATTCTAGATTTCATATTTCATCTTTATTATTTTATAAATTAATATTTTGAACTACATGTCGAATTTGACTCATTTTATAAATATTTGAACATATTTTTAGAATTTTCTTGTCTCCAAAATATGAACTTTTTATCTGTAATTTTTTTGCAAAATTTCTCAAAGTATAAAGTTTTAAATATTTTCACATATTTGAATAAAATCTCTTGGATATAGCTTTTTGAAATTTAGGTTCATTTTTATTAAATTTAATTTCCTTCTCAAAGGGTTTTGCTCGAAATTTTTTATGAGTTTGAAATTTTTAATTACTTTTTTCTTGCATATAAAATTTTTCAAAAATTTCTTTTTGAATTTTTATATAGAAACTTTTTTAATTTTATATTTAATGGGCCACAATTTATTTTTTCCATTTTATGGGCCTAAAAATCATTAATTTTTCTAATGGGCCTAATAAGCCTATTAATTTTTTGACAAGCCCAATAAGTCTATTTTTGTTTTTTAACAAACCTAACAAGCCTATTTCAATTAAATTTTTAATTAAATTTATTACCTAAAATTTTATTTCTTGAATACAAGACTTTTAATTTGTTATAATTTAATCCTTATAATTTGATTTTATGCAATTTAGATTTTTTTTTTCATATTTATCTTGAAAGTAATGTTCAAGATGATGATGTCATGCATGATAATTCATGCAAAATGACAAAGCAAATTAATTAAAAGTTATCAAAATCTACAAATCTAAAAAAATGAAAAAAAATAAAGGAAAAAATTAATAGCCATTCAGCTAAGTCTGTCCAAACCCCTTCTTATAAATAAGGGAGAATGTTTCAAGAAATGGCTAGTGGCTTTCATGCCAACAAGTAGAGAAAAGTATTTAAGCTTTTTAAGGTAATTTTTCATGTAAAATCTTTTATTTTGTTCACTTCATTCAATTTTCTTCTTTTTAGTTAGACATAATCATGCTTGTGTCATGGATTTTCATCCATGTTGAAATGCCAAGCATGAAGCCTATGATCAAAGTTTGGTGATTTAAATGTTTAATTTGATTTTTGTCAATAATAGTTTGATTTTCATCATAAAAACATATATTCGTTGCGCAAATAATGTAGTAAAATTTTTATATATTTATGTGTTATTTTCCTTGATATTTTCATATTAATTTATATTGATATATTCATTATTTATCATGATTTCATGCATATTAAAGCTTGATAGGAATTAGAACATGTATTTATATTGATATTCATGAAATTATTTGATGAAAAAAATTATTTTTGGTTGTTTTTTAGGGCTAGCCAAATGTGATGATGCCTTTGATGGGATTTATTTTTTTGTTTTTGTGATATTTTTGACTATTTTATAATGTTTGAAATTTGTAAGGGCCTAATAATAATTTTTCCAAAACTTTTAAGGCTTTTGATAGAGGGCTTTTAGGACTTAGCTAAATTAACAAGATGATTTTGTGTTGTTTTCAATTTTTTTAGGTTATTTTATGATTATGGAAAACATAGGAACTAAATTGCAAAAATTGCAAAACTTTTTCCAAGGCCATCTAAGCTTTGTCGAATTGCTTGTATACTTTTAGGGGTGGCTTTCATGCATTTTTTAACACATTTGAATGTGTTTCATGCATTTTAAACCTTTAAGGAACCTTTTTGTAATTGTAAAAAGTTTAAAAACTTGTTTGTAAATAGTGAAAAAAAGTTGTTCCAAGGCCAAGGGTGTTTGGCCAAATCTTTTTAGTGATTTTGGTGAGTTTTCCATGTCAATTGTGATATGTTTAATATTTGATTTTGTGTTTTATTTTCTATAAGGACTAACTTGTAAAAATGAAAAAATTGTTTCAAGGCCTATCACGCTTGGCTGAATGCATCATGTGCCCTTGAGGATGTGTTTAATGCATTTTTAACATGTATAAATATATTATAAACATTTTTGACCTTTTAGGGCCTTTTTATAATTTTTAAAAATTTAAGGACTAGTTTGCAAAAAGTGAAAAAATCGTTCCAAGGCCAATGGTGTTTGGTTGAATGCTTTTGATAAATTTTGACTTGTCTTATATGTTGATGTTCATGTGTTTGCTGTTGTTTTGTGATGTTTAAATCATGTAGGGTCTAATTTGTAATGCTAAAAAAGTTAGGGTCCATTAAGTAAAACCATGCATTTTTGGGTTAAAATAGTCTTTTTCTCATAGCTAATTACCCATCTAAGGGGTATTTTGGTATTTTAGGAATATTTCTAGCATTTTTTGCTATCTTACGACTAAAATGCAATTTTGAGAAACTTAGGGACCTATTAGTAATTTTTGTATTTTAGGTTAATTTTGATGTCTAAGTTACCCATTTAGGGTAAAATTATTATTTTATATCATTCTTGAGTCTTTTAGGGTATTGGGATGCTTTCATGGTGAAGGTATTTTTTATGGGCAATTTAGTAATTTATCGCAGAATAGAGTCTTATCTAATCACCAAGATTCTTTCATGATAATGGTATGCATTAGGAATAAATTCGTCTTCTATGATCATTTCCATATCCTTCAAGGCATGGAGATGCTTACATGTCAAAAGTACACCTTAGAGATATTTTAGTAACTTACCTTAAAATCGAGTTCTATGTGATCACCATAATTTTTTCATGTCAAAAGTGCATATTAAGGGTCAGTTCATTGTTTCCATGATAATACTGAGTCTTCTAGGGTTACCGAGAGACTTTCACATCAAAAGTATACCCTAGTGATGTTTTGGTAATTTTGTATTAAAATCGAGTCTTTTATAGTTATCAGGATACTTACATGTCAAAGGTATACTTTGGGGGACATTTTGGTCCCTTCGACCAAATTCAACTTCTAGTTTTGTGCTTTGTTTAGAAACTGAGTCCTACGATAAATTCTATTTTTTTCATAAAATCAGAATTTTTAAAGATTAAGGCAATGTCTTCTAGTTAGTGTGGTTTGTGGAACATTTCGAAGAACATAAGAGGAGTTCTACAGATTATTTTAATAACAAGATATTTTTTTAAATGAGAAAATTAGGACTTTATGATCTTACGAAAAATAAAACCTTTCATATTCTTTAGGCCTCTTGGTAGGGTGCAAAAGAAATTTTGATTTTTAAAACCTTTCATATTTCTCTAGCTCTCCAGTCAGGATGTGAAAGAGAATGATAAAACCTTTCATTTTTCTCGGATTTTTAGGTGGGGTACAAAAGATATTTTGGTTTTCAAAAATATTAAAAACCAAATTTTCATCAAATAATAAATTAGAGATTATTAAAATTTTTATATATGAGAATTATAATTAAATACTGAATCTTGAGAACTAACAAAATATCAAAATTTAATTTAACATGTGATTAATAAAGTATCGATTGTCGAGTGTCATGAGAATGATTGATCCTTGCTCATAATTCATTTTTTGGATTCCTTGAGAGCTGAATAAATAGGTTATGCTTCTAAAAGATTTAGACGCTGATAGTTTGACTTGTGTTAAAATGATGATAGTATCCCAAGATCTCTCAAATTTATTAGGATAACCTTTTACTATGACTTCCATGAAACTTTTCCAAATGACGCTTTTCCAAATCCTTGATCTAAAAAGAATAAGAGTAAACATAAGCCAATAACACCTTTTCATTTGCGATAAAATCTTTTCAATCCAATGCTTAATAAATAAGATATGAAATTTGAGGTTCCCCAATACCAATTCAATTTCTTCCTTAAAGGCTTAACTAGAACCAAGATTCGTTGGTGGTATAGGGTTGATAATCTCAAGAGGCATACTTAAGCCTAAATGTAAAAAAAAAAAAAAAAAGAAGGAAAAATTGACTGTAAAATCATGTTGATGAGCTATACAAAATGAGTCAAGAAAAAAAACCATCATTTTTCCTAGCAAAATGCTTGTTAATTCAAATGGCTTCGTTTTAAATGAAAAATGGCCATTTTGTTTATCCTTTCGCAAATATAAAAAATTATTCCCTTTGTAGTACCCTTTGAGCCTAATAATTTATTTTCTTTCTTTAAAATCTAATCAAGGATCACTTTCATAGTGGGGCAAGTGAAGCAAAGTCTCAAAGTCAAAAAGGGTAAATTTCATTCTAAAGTTACAAGAAAGACAAGTCGCATGTCATAAAGTAAATTTTAAGGATCGAGTAAAATTCAAAATCAAGTTCCATCAAAGTGAATAATAAAGAAAACAAGATAAAGAAAGAAATAGACAGAAGAAAAAGAAAATGAAAAGTAAGAAAGAAATGAAGAAAGCAAGATATATGTTTGTCTTGGAAGACATGCCAAATGTGAACCCTTCTAACAATAAATGATACTTGATTCAATTACCCACAAATACATGATTTGGGCCTATCTATCATTTTCTTTCTAAACCTTGAAGCATGTCCTATGTTATATGCCTATAAAAGTCCATTTCGATCAAGCATGGCTCTTTGAGTTGTCAAGTTATTCTTGGGAAACTCTTTCAAAGTTCATCTTTTTGGATGATTTTTAAGTCCTAAAAAATATGATAGGTAATCAATCAATCAAAAAAATGGAAAAAAAAGGGAACAAAATGAAGTTCTATGGTGATAACCCAAAAACGGTAATCTAAAACAAACATAAAGGCTTTGGAATTGCTCTTAAACTGATAAAGTAGCCATCAAAGAAAAAGAACTCTTCCACGCTAATCCATAAATGATACCAAACTTATCAAAGTTTCATGATTTCAGCAAGAGATTGATAATGTTAATTTAATTCAAGATAACTTTTTAGAATTTTCATCTTCAACCCTATGAATTGATGCTTTGTGATCCAAATTAACCTTTTTTTTAGACTTGGTGTTTGCTAGAATTAGTTTAACACTTGCTGGACTATTATATTTGAAGATTGAAACGATGTTATAACTTGATTGTTTATCTTTCAAGGAACTCCTATGAAAAGAATATTTACTTGAATATGTCTTGATAAACCTTGAACTTCTTATACCAGCTTCTTTAAATCAAATTCGAATGGTGCCACCCCATTTGTGCCTCTAAATTCATTGCCTTAACTCATTTAAAGATATATCAAATGGTGATCATCAATCACAAGAAAGCCTTAACAGATGAAGATGGCATATCCAGTATCCTTGATATTAGAAAATTCATGGCTGAAAATTTTCATAGTTTTTGATCAAGTAAATCGTTTCCCAAGTTAAAATGAGAAAGTGATTTCATTCTATAAATCCAGAAATTGGATGAATTGTGATACTTTTCATGATTTCAATAGAAATATGCTTCAAGCAGCAAAATTTGACTCATATCTAATTACATTAATTTGTTATTTGGTGACTTTTCAGGAAAACTAAACAATTCTTAGATTCTTGAAGTCAAGATTAGGAGAAGGATTTTTTAGGGCAAACATAAGATAGCCCTTTAATGATTCAGACCTTCAATTCCAAGTATGGACATAAGCTCTCTCGCTAAAAGAAAAAAATATGTTCACAATATTTTTTGAAGATGCCTTTAGCTCTAAGAAGAAGCGTGGGCTTACTTCATAAAATAAAAAAAATTGTTATATTTTCTAAATATGCCTTCAACTCTAACATAGGCTGGATTGAGGCTGTTTATCATTAAACCTATAATTCATGTAATGTAATCATGAAAATTCATCATTTGCACTTTGAATGCATGTCCATTTGCATTTGATGGTTTGCAAATCCAGAGGCTAAGTGTGGTATTTGGAAAATCATTAGTATGTCAACTTTCTTAAAAGTGGAAGGTAAGTCTCGCATCCTTTTAAACATATCAAATATTAGATATTGTCTATAGCTAAGTTGACCAATATGGTTTTGTCTCAATTAGCCTTTTTTGACCTAGGTATCGCCTTAGTCATCTAAGTTGATTCATCTGGTTTTATCCCAGTTAACCCTTTTTGACCTAGGTATCGCCTTGGTCACCTATGTTGAGTGGTTTCTTCTTGATCAACCCTTTTCAACTTAGGTATCGCCCTGTTCACCTAAGTTGAGTCATATGGTTTCATCTTGGTCAACATTTTTTGACTTAGGTATCACCCTGGTTACCTAAGTTGATATGTATTATTTCATCCTAATCAACCCTTTTTTACTTAGGTATTGCCCTGGTCACCCTAGTTGACTTGTATGGTTCGACCTAGGAATCGCCCTACTCACCTAAGTTAACTTAGATGGTTTTGTCCCGATCAATAATTTTTGACTTAGGTATTGCCTTAATCACTTAAGGTAACTCGTATGGTTTCATCCTAGTCAACCTTTTTCAACTTAAGTATTGCAGTAGTCCTCTAAGTTGACTTGTATGGTTTTATCTTGGTAAAATTTTTTTGATCTAGGTATCACCCTAGTCACCAAAGTTGATTCATGTGATTTTGTTTCAATCAACCCTTTTCGACTTAGGTATTTCCTAGTCATCTAAGTTCACTTGTATGGTTTCATTCCAGTTAACCCTTTTTTACTTATGATCTACTCTAGTTAACCCTTTAAACGTAGGTTATGACCTGTCATTTCTCTTAACTATCACGGTTTCATCCAAGTCAACCCTTTTAAGCTTAGGTCTCTCCCTAGCCATATCTGTTGACTATTATGGTTCTCCTATAGTCAACATTAGACTTAAGTTTTGCCCTAGTCAAACCATTTATAGTTAAGTTTTGCCCTAGTCATACCTAAGTTGACTATCATGGTTTTGTCTTAGTCAACCTTTTTCAACTTAGGCTTCATCTTAGTCCTACCTATGTTGACTATCATGGTTCTATCTTAGTCAACCCTTTTTTACTTAGGTTTCATTCTAGTCATACCCAAGATAACTATCATGGTTCTACCCTAGTCAACTTTTTTTTTTACTTGAGTTTCGTCTTGGTCATGCCTAAGTTGACTATCATATTTTTGCCCTATCAACTATTTTTCAACTTAGGTTCCATAATAGTCAACTATTTTCAACTTGGGTTTTGCCATAGTCATACCTAAGTTGACTATCATGGTTCTACCCTGGTCAGCTTTTTTTTGTTAACTTAGGTTCTATCCTAGTCACTTTTGCAGGATGTCATGGTTTCATCTTGATTAACTCTTTAGACTTGGTCTTACCACAGTCACCATTTCAAACTAAGGTTTTACCTTTGGTTTACTGTACATTTTTAGTTTAGTTTATCTTCCAAAGACTTTACAACGTAAGCGAAATCATGTCTATTTGGTCTTCGTCTGTTCTTAATTCTCAGCAACGGCCAAAAACGAGTAGCTATAGAATCTATATTTCGTCCAAGCTTTTTTCTTAGCAGTCCTCAATAATTAAAGTTAAAAATTTAGTGACCGGCCCAATAGAGGTCGACTTCCTCCAACTAGATTAGGCATTTTCAAGACCACTTTAGTTATAACCAAATGGTGTATATGCACATGATAGGAAAAGTGTTGTTTCGAAGGTCATATAAAATAAATCTCGAATCAAAAGGATGAATATTTACGAAAAAATAGTTTTAAAACATTTTTCATTTCAAAATTTGAAATTGATTTTTATATATGATACCACAATTAAATTTCTTATTTTTCAAGGTTTTTTAATTTTTTGTGAAATTTGATGAGTCGACCGTTGTACGTTTTACCGATACCTATGTAGTATTATCACCAAAAAATTGGTTTTTAACTTTATTCTTTTGAAATCCAAAAATATCAAACATTTTGAACTTTATTCACCAAAAAATTTTTTAAGTATTTTAAAAAATTGTTATAATGAGATAATTAGGTGATTGGTGATAACTAGGAGTTTTGATAAAACCCAACCTCTCAAGGAGGTCTCTAATTTTATGCCAACTTTGCTAACTATTTAGCAAATTATTTTTTTTTTTTTTGCATTATCTTGATCTAATTATATCGGACCTCAAATATAAAAAATCTTAGTCGGATTAAAGTTCCTCAATTTCTTGAAAAAAGTGGAGCAAAACTAGGAATCCTAGTCCTATTAGAAGCCTGCTCCATAGATGGCCATCATAAGCCATCCTAGTTTAACTCAGTCATCATTGTGTTTCTCCCACTAAACCTGAAAATTACAGCAAATTGCAGCAAATAATTGCTGCCTTGGATGTTGTGCCAATGTTCCAAGAAGAAAGACAAGGTGCCACAAGATATACATGCACCTAGTGCACACAATATGGCCTGTAATTGAACCATTTTCAACTTAGATTATAACCAAAAGTTTCCAACAAGTATTATGAACAATTCATGGCACTTTCATGTGGAAAAATTTGGAAAAGTTCACAACAATAGCTGCTGAAAATCTTAGCATCATCAAGACACCAAAACGGACCATCCTAGCATTACTAAACTATTAATCAATGACTCTCCAATCAATATAATTAGTAAAATCATATTTTAAACTAATCAATATTGAGAACAAACGTGAATTAACATGTTGAAAAACTGAAAATTAAATAGAAACAATTTCTAATATTTTCAATCCATGTAACAGATCAAAACAACATCGAGACAACTTGGAAAGCTTAAGACATTTTAATTCTTTAACCTAATTAATAAAACAATTTTAATTAATTATGTAAACATTTTAAAACATGAGTAAGCCCAAAATTAAAAGTTTTCCAAATTTAACAAATTAATGAAAAATAATTTTTATGAATTTTATCAAAATAAAAAATCATCAAATCAACACACAATCAGTTAGATTGATTATCACCAAAAATTGATAGGCATGACCATAAGTAATCTGCAAAACTTAGGCTCTGATACAATTGAAAGAGTACTCCAAGTTCATGCTTATCAAAAGAAATAAAAATATTTAATCTAAATTAAACATACGTAGAAGAATTGCACAAAGAAATACTGGATTTCTTGAGAATCTTTTATTAAGATGTACATGTGGTGGATTTTTATAGTTTATAACATAGATCTAATAAAGATATCACCTACTCAGAGACCTATAACTTTGAGTGTGTCGATTTTTGCACCATCATTGCCATGGCTTAACTACTTCGATTTATTTTTTGAGGCCACAAGTATCTTACCTCTAACGATGATCGACACAGACATTTGTTGGAACAGTTACAAGGTCCAATGGTATTTCAATGCTAGCTAGAAGTCTTTAAAAGCCTTAACCGAAGGTAGGATGTGACTACCTTCAATCTCACATAATCGAAAACAATTCTAAGAATATACAAGGATGTGAGATATGGCTGCAAAAAAGGTGGCAAAGGTAGTATTTTGCCTCTTATAAGTGATGGCTACTCTTTTTCATTCTAGAAAAGAAATTTTTGTTTTTTCCAGATCAACAATGATTTTAGATCATCAAATATGAAAGTTGCACATGGAGCTTTAAAGAGAGCTAGAGTTTATGCCAACCCGACTTAAAGATTTTAGGGAATGGTGCTTGGGATTTTTTGATAGTTAAAAAGTATATTAGTCACCTAAAAACTCGTATAGATGTATATTTATAAAACTACAATTTGGTTATGCTTAACTAACGGTTAACCGAGCCTATTCACACCAAACCTAATAGGTAGTACCATCTTTGGTGTTTTCGTAAGGATCTAGGTAAAACACTTTTACCTAGTCTATTTGGGATTAGGCCCAAGCATTAACTATTTAATATCTTAGCCTAATCCAACACTAATAGGGCTTACCACTATTTTGCCCAACTTATATCAAGTCCAAGTAGGATTTGTTCAAAATAAGGCCCATTTGACTTAATAATTACATCTTTTGGATTAACTCTTATTTACATGTAGGAACATTTAATTCTCAAATAAATTTTCTCCTAAGAAAAATAATTTAACTTCACATAAGATTAAAACCAAGTGAATGACAAACCTAAAGACCACCTAATAGTGTAAGAAAAGGACGAGCTGACAATCACACTTTTTGTTATCTGACTATCGCATTATTAAAGCACAAAACATGCTTCTAATGAAGTAGGTAAATAAGATATTGGCAGAATATGAAGAGAAACTTTCTTGGTTACAGTTAGGCCATAAAGTTCACCCATGTCCAAGTTCTCAGCAATTTCACCAGCAGGTAGTTTCCAATCAAACCAATATAGAAGGTTGGCGATCACATACTCAACAGACGCAACTCTAAATGGCATCCTAGGGTAACCCTTCGTCCATAACCAAATGGGATGAATTAAAAATCTTGACATTTGAAATCAACAAGGCTCTTCTCAAACCTTTATGGGATAAACTCATCTGGTTTTTACCATTTAGGATTTCTTTGAATTGCCCATACATTCATAAGGACTGTAACAACGGAAGGAATATCATAACCTGTCAATTTAACACTTGTGGATACTTCTTGAGGAATCAATAGAGGAGCAGTTGGATGTAGTCTTAAAGCTTCTTTGATGACACATTTTAAATACTCCATTTTATTGATATCATCTGCATCTACCTTAGATTTCTTTGCCACCACATTTCTTACCTCTTCTTGGACCTTTTTCATAACATTTGGATGTTTCAGAAGTTTAGCCATCAACCATTCTGTCGTCATTGAATTGGTATCAGATCCTCTGATAAACATGTCCTGAAATTGTCAAAACAAAAGAATTCAAATAAATTGGCAAAAATAAAAACAAATGGGGTTAAAGCAAATATTTAAATTACATTCATAAATTTGTATGCGGTGACATTATGCTTATGATATGAATTCTCTTGCAGTCAATTATCGTAAATATTGAGTATGAAAAAAGCAAAAATAGTAAAATAAAAATCATAATATTGAATTGTGATTGCAACTTAAATTTATGGATCATTAGAAAGACAATTGATAATAACCATTAGGATTGCTTTGATGTTGTCTTGAGCGACTTCCATCTTTTTGGATGATTTTTTAAGTCCTCAAAAATATGATGAGGTAATCAATCAATCAAAAAAATAGAGAAAAAAATAAAATGAAGTTCTATGGTGATAACCCGAAAACGGTAATCTAAAACAAAATTAAAGGCTTTGGAATTGCTCTTAAACTGATAAAGTAGCCATCAAAGAAAAAGAACTCTTCCACGTTAATCCATAAATGATCCCAAACGTCTCAAAGTTTCATGATTTCAACAAGAGATTGATAATGTTAATTTAATTTAAGATAACCTTTTAGGATTTTCATCTCCAACCCTATGAATTGATGCTTTATGATCTAAATTAACCCTTTTTTGAGACTTCATGTTTGCTAGAATTAGTTTAACACTTGCTAGACTATTATATTTGAAGATTAAAAGGATATTATAACTTGATTGTTTATCTTTCAAGGAACTCCTATGAAAAGAATTGGATATGTCTTGATAAACCTTGAACTTGTTATACCAATTTCTTTAAATCAAATTCTAGTGGTGCCACCCATTTGTGCCTCTAAATTCATTGTCTCATCTCATTCAAAGATGTACCAAATGGTGATCCTCAATCACAAGAAAGCCTTAACAGATGAAGATGGCATATCCATTATCTTTGATATTAAAAAATTCATGGTTGAAATTATGCAAAAATTTTCATAGTTTTGATCACGTAGATCCTTTCCTAAGTTCAAATAAAAAGGTGATCTTATTTTGTAAATCCTGGAATTTGGACGAATTATGATATTTTTCATGATTTCAACCAAAATGTGCTTCAAGTAGCAAAATTTTGACCCTTATCTACTTACATAAATTTATTATTTGGTGACTTTTCAGGAAAACAAAATAATTCTTAGATTCTGGAAGTGAAGATTAGGAGAAGGATTTTGTAGGGCAAACGTGAGTAGCCCTTTAATGATTTAGACCTTTAACTCCAAGTGTGGACATAAGCCCTCTTGCTAAAAGAAAAAAATATGTCCACAATATTTTTTGAAAATACCTTTAGCTCCAAGAAAAAGCATAGGCTTACTTCATAAAATAAAAAAATATATATATGTTACATTTTCTAAAAATACCTTCAACTCCAACATAGGTTGGATTGGAGGCTATCTATAATTAAACCTATAAGTCATGTAATATAATCATGAAAATTCATCATATGCACTTTGAATGCATTTTCATTTGTATTTGATGGTTTGCAAATCCAGAGGTTAAGTGTGATATTGGAAAAATCATCCAGTACATTGATTTTCTGAAAAGTGAAAGGTAAGTCTCGCATCCTTTTAAACATATCAAATATTAGATCTTGTCTATACCTAAGTTGACTAATATGTTTTCATCTTAGTTAACCTTTTTTAACCTAAGTATGACCTTGGTCATCTAAGTTGATTCATATGGTTTCATCCCAGTTAACCTTTTTTAACCTAGTTATTGCCCTGGTCACCCGTGTTGAGTGGTTTCGTCTTGATAAACCCTTTTCAACTTAGGTATCACCCTATTCACCTAAGCTGACTCATATGGTTTCATCTCGATCAACATTTTTGAGTTAGGTATCACTGCAGTTACCTAAGTTGATATGTATCATTTCATCGTAATCAACCTTTTTTGACTTAACTATTACCCTGGTCACCCCATTGGCTTGTATGGTTTGACCTAGGAATCGCCCTGCTTACCTAAGTTGACTTGTATGGTTTTATCCCGATCAACCAATTTTAACTGAGGTATTGCCTTGATCACTTAAGTTAATCGGTATGGTTTCATCCTGGTCATCCATTTTTAACCTAGGTATTGCCCTAATCACCTAAGTTGACTTGTATGGTTTTATCCTAGTGAACCTTTTTTGATCGAGGTATCACCATGGTCACCAAAGTTAACTCGTGTGGTTTTGTCTCAATCAACCTTTTTCAACTTAGGTATTTCCTGGTCGTCCAAACTCAATAGTACGATTTCATCCTAGTTAACCTTTTTCGACTTAGGTTCTACTCTAGTTAACCCTTTAAACTTAGGTTCTAACCTATCATTTCTCTTGACTATCATGATTTCATCCAGGTTAACCCCTTTAAACTTAGGTCTCTCCTGTGTCACTTTTGTTGACTATTATGGTTCTATCGTAGTCAACCTTTTTAGACTTAAGTTTTACCCTAGCCAACCCATTTATACTTACCTAAGTTGACTATCATGGTTTTGCCTTGGTCAACCTTTTTCAACTTAAGCTTCATTTTAGTCCTACCCATGTTGACTATCATGGTTCTGTGTCAACCTTTTTTGACTTAGGTTTCATTCTAGTCATACCGAAGAAAACTGTCATGGTTTCAACCTAGTCAACCCTTTTTGACTTAGGTTCTGTCCTGGTCATACCTAAGTTAACTATCATATTTCAGCCTTAGTCAACTCTTTTTTGACATAGGTTTTAGATTAGTCAACCTTTTTAAACCTAGGTTCCACTTTAGTCATACTCAAGTTGACTATTATGGTTTTGCCCTGGTCAGCCCTTTTTCAACTTAGGTTCAATCCTAGTCACTTTTGTAGGCTGTCATGGTTTCATCTCAGTCCTTGGTTTAATGTACATTTTTGGTTTTGTTTATCTTCTAAAGACTTTATCACCAAAATGAAATCATGTTTATTTGGTCTTCGTCCTGTTCTTGATTCTTAGCAACGACTAAAGAGGGTAGCTGTAGAATCTATATCTCATCCAAGCTTTTTTTGTTAACAGTCCTCAGTATTTGAAATTAAAAATTTAGTGACCAACCCGATAGAGTTCGACTTCTTCCAACTAGTTTAGGCATTTTCAAGACCAATTTAGTCATAATCAAATGGTGCAATGCACATGATAGAAAAAGTGTAGTTTCGAAGGTCATATAGAATAAATCTCGAATCAAAAGGACGAATATTTAAGAAAAATTAGTTTTTAAACATTTTCTTTTCAAATTTTGAAATTAATTTTTATAGATGATACCACAATTAAATTTCTTATTTTTAAAGTTTTTCAGTGTTTGCAAAATTTAATGAGTTGTCTGTCGTACATTTTATCGATACTTGTGTAGTATTATCACCAAAAAATTGGTTTTTTAACTTTATTCTTTTGAAATCCAAAACTATCAAACATTTTAAACTTTATTCACCAAAAATTTTTTTAAACATTTTAAAAAATTTTTATAATGAGATAATTAGGTGATTGATGATAACTAGGAGTTTTGATGAAACTCAACCTTTCAAGGAGGTCTCTAATTTTATGCCAACTTTGCTAACTATTTAGCAAATTAATTTTTTCATTTTGCATTATCTTGATCTAATCATATTAGACCTCAAATATAAAAAATCCTAGTCGGATTAAACTTCCTCAATTTCATGAAAAAAGTGGAGCAAAACCATGAGTCCTAGTCTTACTAAGAGCCTGCTCCATACATGGCCATCAAAAGTCATCCTAGTTCAACTCAATCATCATTGCCTTTCTCCCACTAAACCTAAATATTACAGCAAATTGCAGCAACTAATTGCTGCCATTGATGTTGTGCCAAGGTTCCAAGAAGAAAGACAAGGTGCCACAAGATATACATGCACCTAGTGCACACAATATGGCCTGGAATTGAAACATTTTCAAATTAGATTATAACCAAAATTTTCCAGCAGGTGTTATGAACAATTCATGACACTTTCATGTGGAAAAATTTGGAAAAGTTCACTGCAATAGCTGCTGAAAGTTTTAGCATCATCAAGACACCAAAACGGAGCCATCCTAGCACTAGTAAATACTAAACTATTAATCGATGACTCTCTAATCAATATAATTAGTAAAATCATACTTCAAACTAATTAATATTGAGAACAAACATGAATTAACATGATGAAAAATTGAAAATTAAATAGAAACAATGATATTTTCAACCCATGTAACAGATCAAAATAATATCGAGACAACCTAGAAAGCTTAAGACATCCTAACTCTTCAACCCAAATTAATTAAAAAATTTAATTAATTATGTAAACATTTTTAAACATGATTAAAGCCCAAAATTAAAAGTTTTTCATATTTAACAAATTAATGAAAAATAATTTTTCGTGAATTTTATTAAAATAAAAAATCATCAAATCAACACATAAATCATTTAGATAGATTATCATAAAAAATTAACATGCTTGACCACAAGTAATCTGCAAACCTTAGGCTTTGATACCATTGAAAGGGAACTCCAAGTTCATGCTTATCGAAAGAAATAAAAATATTTAATCTAAATTAAATATATGCAGAAGAATTGCACAAAGTAATACTCAGATTTCTTAAGAATCTTATGTTAAGATGTACATGTGGTGGATTTTAACAGTTTATACCATAGATCTAATAAAGATCTTACCCACTCAGAGACCTATAACTTTGAGTGTGCTGATTCTTGCACCATCATTGCCATGGCTTGGCTACTTCGATATCTTTTTTGGAGCCACAAGCATCATGCTTCTGATGATGATCGACACAGACATTTGTTGGAGTCATTACAAGGTCTAATGGTTCTTCAGTGCTAGCTAGAAGTCTTTAAAAGCCTTAACCGAAGGTAGGATGCAACTACCTTCAATCTCACAAAAATCGAAAATAATTCTAAGAATCTACATGGATGTGAGATATGGCTACAATGGCAAAGGTAGTATTTTGCTTCCTATGTGTGATGATTACTTTTTTTCATTCTAGAAAGGAAATTTTCACCTTTTCTAGATCAACAATGATTCTAGATCATCAAATATGAAAGTTGCACATGAAGCTTTAAAGAGAGCTAGCGTTTATGACAACCTAGCTTAAGGATTTTAGGGAATAGAGCCCTGGGTTTTTTTATAGTTAAAAAGTATATTGGTTATCTAAAAACTCTTATAGATGTATATTTATAAACTAAAATTAGGTTATGCTTAACTAATGGTTAACCAAGCCTATTCCTACCAAACCTAATAGGTAGTACCATCTTTGGTGTTTTCATAAGGATCTAGGTAAAAACTCTTCTACCTAGTCCATTTGGGTTTAGGCCCAAGCATTAACTATTTAATATCTTAGCCTAATCCAACACCAATAGGGCCTACCACTGTTGTGCCTAACTTATATCAAGTCCAAATAGGATTTGTTCAAATAAAGGCCCATTTGACTTAATAATTACAGCTTTTGGATTAACCTTTATTTATATGCAGGAACATTTAATTCTCAATTAAATTTTCCTCCTAAGAAAAATAATTTAACTTCACATAAATATTCCTAAATAATTATCAAATAATCATTTAATTTACTAAAAACAATTATTCGACCTAAAGCCGAGATATCTCAATTTACATGCCTACTATTAGACATGATCTTAATAAGACGTTCTTTTACTACCACTTTAAGACATCTTTTGTTAGATTTCTAAAATCTAATTTATGTCTTTAACAAGACTTAATTGAATAATTCAATTAAGTATTCTTGATTATACATTTTAGTTAATTAAATCATACTTAATTAAATCCCACATTTAATCCAACAGATCTTCTTATTGTGCGTGACCTATTACATTCCCAACATGTTGGTAATGAATATAATAAATCTAGTTAATATATTCATAGATCAAAAGCAGGATCTAGCAACCCACCTTGACTACCCAAATGTTAAAGAATCAATATGACCTTGAAAGAAACCTTTTAGTAACCAATCTTGTAGTGTAATTCAGTCTTTTCACCAAACATCCCAGAAAGATCATGGGCATGGTACAATGTCTACTCATGTATTAGTCCATGCAGCAAATGTTTGACCTCGAGAATTTGGCAAAATCATTTCTCCTAAATCCTTTATGCGTTGTCAACTTTATCAAGCTAACGAAAGCCAGGAACATATGAGATATGTCTTCATGTCACATGGAGTGGTGAATCCTCCTTAGATCATTCATCCATCTTCGTTATGCTTCATGTCACACCCAAAGCCACTTTATCATAGGCATGCATCTATTATGGACCTGTTTGTGATAAAATCAATACATAACGCTCCCCAAACAAGATGACCTAGTATCACAAGTCAGAGGGCTAGTTATAGGATTGGCACATAAAAACATTTCCACGGACACTTGAGTGATAATACCAAATAAAGTTCTTACATAAGCCATATTTAGTTAACTTGTTTCCATAAAAGAAGCACCAACATGCCATTCAAAGTATCCCATATACTTTAACCTATAAGATTATTTGCTTACTTTACAAGTAAGAAGGCATAACATATACTAGTCTTTGAGTATTGGCAATGCCCCATCTTGGTAATGTAATGACTAGAAACCTTTTTAGAAATATGGGTTTGATGCATAAGGATACCATAATTGTAACTCATTGCAATTCCATTGCAAGGTTAAATGTGTTTTATGAGCTTCATCCAATTAATTGTTTATAAGTGATTGGTTTGCATTATTAACTAATATATGCTTCATACAAGCCGTTGGCTCTAGGGCATATACTAGCATGAGTCCAACTTAAATATTCTAAAATGACCTAACAAAAACCCATTTAATGTATAACCATTTTTTCGAATAGTTGATATAGATCATCAAGGTCCACTCAAGAAATTAAAAGAAAAATCATTCTTGTATGTCTAGTGACTTACATCCAAATCTTTTTTATTACAATAAAAAATTTTTAACTTCCCTTGTTTTCATATTTTCCATTTTTTCTTTTGTTATCTAATTTTAACATGTCTTATTTTTTGTTTTCTAAAAAACATTTTTTTAATCAAACAAGTGTTCCCATATATTTTCCATTTTTATTTAAAAAAAAAGGGTAAAAAATAACTTTATTTTTTTAAGCAAGCACACACTAAAGTTTTGAGATAATATGTAAAATTATTGAAATACAAGTGCCTTAAATTTCTTACATAAGCCAAATTAATCACAAACGTTTGGTACTTTCAAGACTCTTTTTCCTAGGTCATCACGATTATCCGAATTACTGTTGCCACCAATCCCGGTATCATTATTAGATTATATATAAAATTATTGAAATAGAAGTGCCTTAAATTTCTTACATAAGCCAAATTAATCACAAACGTTTGGTATTTTCAAGACTCTTTTTCCTAGATCATCACGATTATCCGAATGACCCTTGCCACCTGTACCGGTATCGTTATTTCTTCTTTCAAACAATAATACCTTAATAATATTAAGGGATTAACCCAATCAGTACCTGTAGCATGGATGCTATAATGTGAAATAGTCTACTCTACATGCACTTCAATTAATATATATATATATATATATATATATATATAGCCACTTATACTGAAAAGAAGGGCCACTAACAAACAAAGGTCGGTAGGGAATTTGATTTTGGTATCTAGTAAAGATTAAAGAACTCAATTCGGGTAGGTTTTCTAGCGTACAAGTTAATAAAAAAATATTGACTTAACAATTTCAAGAAAGTTATGCGTTAGCACGCGTAGCCCATCAAGAACTATATATCAAAACCAAAACAAATTCATACTCATCATCAATGATTCTTCAGGCAATTAATCGATACATCAAACGAAAATTGAAGATTAAACAATATAAAAGTACTTTTTTGAACGATTACAGTCGAGATATAAAAAAATTTTATAAAAAATGATTGTTTGAATTAATTTGATTGAGTCTTGGATTCATGGCTAAATTTTGAGTTCATTATAAAATACATATTTTGCTACAATTAAAATAAATATAAATAATAATTAAATGATAAATATATAACTAATTAATAATTTTTTAATAAATAGTTTACTTTTTTTAGAGATAAGAATATGTAACTGTATGATATGAATAAAAAAATGTTAAATTAAAATAACTTCTTCACGAAAAAGGAAGTATTTTTATTTTTTTAAAAAAAATAAATTTTTAGATGAGTCGGTTCAAATTACATTTGTACATGTATTTTCATTTATTTTTTGATATTGCCTTTTTAATATATATTTTTATTTTATCTTTTGATAGCAAGTTGCAAATGATAATCACTTAAGTATAGAAGAAGATGCCAACGAGATGGAGCGGCAGTGTTGAAGATAAAGATAACAGTAGATGTGTGATGTAACATGCAAGAATTGTTATTAGGCTATAAAAAGAGGTGAAGTACTTAGTTTCATGATTATATTTGCAGATGGAGCCGATCAATACAGCTCAGCTTTACGACAGTCCATTGTTTCTATCCCTGATTATTCTTGTTTCCCTTGTAATATGTCTTAAACTAGCGAAAGGGAAAAAGCTTAATTTCCCTCCATCACCCCCAAAGTTACCAATTATTGGCAACATCCATCAACTAGGCAAACTTCCTCACCGCTGCCTACGAGACCTTTCTAGGAAGTATGGCTCTCTCTTGCTTCTGCAATTAGGGTATAACCAAACTCTAGTAGTATCATCAGCCGAGATGGCTAGAGAAATCGTCAAAAACCATGATATTATTTTCTCAAACAGACCAAAGACGACAGCGGCAAACATCTTGCTTTATGGATGCACTGATGTAGGGTTTGCACCGTATGGTGAGTATTGGAGACAAGCAAGAAAATTCACTGTTCTCGAGTTGCTCAGCCATCGAAGAGTGCAGTCTTTTCAATTTGTAAGAGATGAAGAAGTTGAGGCCCTTATTGACAAAATCCACTATGCTTCTGTTAATGGAGAATCCATTAATCTATCGAAGATGCTGTTTTCTGTTTCAAACAACATAGTTTCTAGATGTACCCTTGGTCGAAAATTCGAAGAAGAAGATGGTAGCAACAAGTTTGGTCAGTTGGCAAGAAGGGTGATGGTCCTCTTCACGAGTTTCTGTGTTGGCGATATGTTCCCTTACCTGAGGTGGCTAGATGTGCTAACAGGATTTATTCCCAATTTGAAAGCGGTTTATAGAGAGTTAGACACATTTTTGGATCAGATGATTGAGGAGCATAGGGTTATTAATAAAAATGACTTCCTTTCTATTATCCTGCAACTTCAGACGGATGGCATGCTTGAGATGGAACTCACTCAAGACAACATCAAAGCAATCCTAATGGTGACTGTCAACTGTCTCTCTAATGATCCACAAATTTAAGTAGCAATCACAATGCAATTTTATAATCTTTATTTTACTATTTTTGCTTTTTTGATATTTACCACAATTGACAGAATTCTTTATATCATAAGCATGATGCTATGCATACACATTTGTGATTGCAATTTAAATCTTTGCTTTAACCCCATTTGCTTTTGTTTTTGCCAATTTATTTGAATTCTTTTGTTTTGGACAATTTCAGGACATGTTTATCGGAGGATCTGATACCAGTTCAACGACGACAGAATGGTTGATGGCTGAACTTCTAAAACATCCAAATGTTATGAAAAAGGTCCGAGAAGAGGTAAGAAGTGTGGTGGAAAAGAAATCTAAGGTAGATGCAGATGATATCAATAAAATGGAGTATTTAAAATGTGTCGTTAAAGAAACTTTAAGACTACATCCCGCTGCTCCTCTCCTGGTTCCTCGAGAAACATCCGCAGGTGTTAAATTGGCAGGTTATGATATTCCTTCCGGCGTTACAGTCCTTATGAATGTATGGGCAATTCAAAGAGATCCGAAATGGTGGGAAAAACCAGATGAGTTTATCCCAGAGAGGTTCGAGAAGAGCCTTGTTGATTTCAAAGGTCAAGATTTTCAATACATCCCATTTGGTTGTGGACGAAGGGGCTGCCCTGGGATGCCATTTGGAGTTGCGTCTGTTGAGTATGTGATTGCCAACCTTCTTTATTGGTTTGATTGGAAACTGCCTGCTGGTGAAACTGCTGAGAACTTGGACATGGGTGAAGTCTATGGCCTAACTGTAACCAAGAAAGTTTCTCTTCATGTTCTACCAATAACTCATCTATCTACTTAGTTAGAAGGATGTTTTGTTTTAATAATGTGATAGGAAGATGACAAAAAGTGCGATTGCTAGCTCTTCCTTTTTCTTACACTACTAGGTGGTCTTTAGGTTTGTAATTCACATGGTTTTAATGTTACATTATTTGAATACAAATATTTGTGCTTAATATTTATATGTAATATATTTTTAAATATTAATATAAAATATGATTATTTAAATATAATTGATTTTATCTTTATTGACGTAAATTTATATATGACACTCCACCTCAATTTGAATAGCATCAATTTTAAATGATTGTTTACGAAGTTGTCATAAAACTGCCAAGCATTTATAAAACTGTGCAAGCATACGAAAATAAAAAAAAAAAAAAATTTGCATAGCAATTGTTGACATATTATTATCATTTCTCAAGGGGGATGGTTTAACTCCAAAAGACTACTAGAGTTATACCCCCTTTGCTAGGGCTTTTTATTTTTATTTTATAAATTTTATTTATTATAAATAGAAAATTAATTGTAAATACAATTTTATTAATAATTATTTATTTAAATTTTGTGTATAAAATTGACTATAAATTTTAATCAATCTACGAGTTAAAGTGTAAATCTATTACTTTAAACACATATTTTAAAAATAAAATAACTAATGGCTTTTTATTTTTATATTTTTTAAATAATTTTAAAAAATATTAAGTTTACTTAGAAGTAGGTATGAATTTTAAATCAATTCGCGAACATATGGATTAATCACTTTAAATGCTTCATTGAAAAACAAAATAAAAATAATTGTTAAAATAAATTTATTTTTTAAATATTTTTTTACTGACAAGCTCGAATACAAATCCTAAATTGACTTTAGCATGGAAACAATCCCTTTAAATAAACTATTAAAATTAAAATAAAAATAATTAATAAAATAATATTTGTTTAATTTTTTCGAGCAGATTTGGTATGGATTATAAATTTATCAGCTAATGTGAGGACAAAATCTTTAAATGCATCATATAAAAAAATTAATAAATATAACTTTTAAAATTTTTTTCAAAACTGATCAACTACAAATCTCAAATCGTCCCACAAGTTAACTTGCGAATCAACGTCTTTACATACATCATCTAAAAACCAAATAAAAATGATAAATTAATAAAATAATTTTTTAAATTTATTTTTCACTTGTCAAGTACATATCCTAAATTCACTTATGGGCTATGTGCATAACAACTTATTTAAATACACAATTTAAAAATAACATATAAAAACTAAAATAATTGATAAAAATATTTTTTTTTTGAGCAGTCAAATACGTATTCTAAATTAATTGGTGAATTACCATGAAGATCAGTCTCTTTATAAAAATACTAAAATAATTATGAAATACTAAAATAATTAATAAAATAATTTTTTTCTCAAACGGATCTAGTACTAATTTTAAATCAATTTATATATTAACGAGCAAATCAATCACTTTAAATACATAAATAAAGAAAACTAAAAATAATGAATAAAATAAAACCTAAAAATAATGAATAAGAGCAGATGAATTGAGGCATGATATAAATACAACATGAAAATTAGTATAAACACAACACAAATATATGAATGTGTTAAAATATATATAAATGAATGATTAACGTAAAAAATTTTATGTACAAATTTATAATACTTTGAACATACAAAAAATAATGTAAACATGACATATATAATAAATAATTAAAACATAATATAAAAAATAATATGAATATAAAATATAATTAAAATTCACCTTTTTTTTTTAATTTTCTTTATTTCCCCTTCATCCCACAAACCCATCTACATTCATTTTAATTTTAAAATTCATGAAAGTTTAATACCATAAATAATCATCATATCATAATATACGATCGTGCTGAGTTGATCTTTAATCGTACTTCTAAAATTCAAATTAAAACTTCTTATTGATTTTGGGTGTAGAAATTATATGTAATTATAGATCATAGATTTTAATTGATCGTTAGGCTATCAATATTATGTCATTAATTAGATTTTTGGTCTGTTGTTTTATAGACTTTGGGTGTCTAATTTATAAATGACACACAGAAGAATAACCTGTTCAAGAGTTGGCAGAGGAAGAATTAAATAGAGCAAAAAATATTAGTTCAACAATCAAGCAGCTGGGTTTTCATGGTCCTCTCACTTTCAAAGTGGGAGCGCTTGTGTTTCTTAAATTATTATATACATAATAAAAATATTTTTATTTAAATTTAATTATAACTATTAATATAAAAATAATTTTTTAATTTTTAATATTATTTTAAATAATAAAATAAATTTTTGATCAATTTAAATTTAAAACTAAACATAAATTTTTTAAATTATAATCTAACCTGATTCTATTAAAAAAAACTCACAAGTTGTTGTACTTATCTTCTATGACTTTGTCAAGTGAGGATTTACATCTATTTGAAAATCCTTTCCAATTTTGACATCATCCGACCACCGCCAAGAAGGAAAATTATCTCCCCCACCTCCTAACCCAAGAAAAAAAGGGAAATAAATTGCACCGCACGCACCTTCCTATGCTTACATAATCTTTGAGTGTCGTATATGTTAGATTCACTGAAGCACCTTCTTGGCATAAACATCGACGACGAAAATATTTGACCAAAACTTCAGCCAAAGATTGCACTCAGACTAAGGCTCAAAAACCCAAGCACGCAAATCTTCCTGGTTTGGCTTTTCACTACTGATTGCCTAAGGTGCACCACTAGCAGGAATTTAAATTATGATTGTGATGTATTTTTTATTATATTTTATCTATTATGATCACAAATATAAAAATAATATTATTATCAATTATGATAAATATAAAAAATAATATATATTTAAAAAAAATTAAAACAACAAAATAATAATAGTAGCATAAATTTAAATCTATATACTCCACGTCCATAAAGGAAAAGCTCTGCCGCGTTTGTTCTAGTTCGATTACGAAAACAATGAAAATGAGCAACAAACAACAACGATGCATTTCTCTGCAGAAGAGAGGACTCGTCGAATTTTGTCAGAAATTTAATAAAAGCAAATTTGCTCGACCAGCAAGCAGTACTATTCCTATCTTCTTTGAGATGCGTCCGGAATAGTAATTTATGTTTCCTAAAATCTTACAACCTTCAAATATTTCAGAATCTGAAAGGGAGGGATCTCACAGATATTTATTCTTCATATATAATAGTTTTATCTTTTTCAATATCAATAGGTGGAAGCAGCGTCTTTTCAATATCAATGATAGAAGCAGCGTACAACTGCATCCAAATGATCTGACTTAATCATTTGTTAGTATTTGTTTTATTATTATTCAGTAAGTCCAGCCACAATCCGAGATATCTTAAGTTCGAACAATAAAAAAAAATATTTTTAAAATTTAATTTGATTAGATTTAAAAATATTGATTATATTGTTTAAAATATATTATTATATTTGATAATTAAATTTAAATAAAAAATAATTTTTATTAATTAAAATGTGATTTAACTTAAGATAAATAGAGTTAGATCGAAAATATTTTATTTTAGGATCGATCCAATTTGAATCAGACCTGGCAAGTCAAAAGGTTACCCCGATCAAATAAGCATTAATCTAATTTAAAACCAATTAAATTTTAGTCTTCATTTTCTGGTTTCAAGTGAGATTTTCTACGTTAAGGGTCATTTAGATAGCCGATAAAATTAGCTCTGGTGAGATTGAAAATAATGGTAGAGATAAAATTAATTATTATAACGGTGAGATTGAGTATTGTGGCAATGGGATTAAAATCAACAGTAGAATATATGGTTGGATTTAAACGCAGTAATGGCAAAAAAGTGAATTGTAGGGAGAAACCAAAATTACAATTAAAGATATTAAATTAAAATATGTATATATAATAAATAATTAAAAATTATATTTATATTCAAATAATAAAATATATATTAAAATTATATTTATATTAAAAAATAAATTAATAAAATAAAACTAAAAGAATTAAAAAATAAATAATTTAAAATAAAAATTGAATGAAATTTTTTAAAATAATATTTTTTATTTTTATATAATTATTTGTTTTTACTTATCTTATGAATTAATAATAAAATATTTTTAAATTTATATTGTAATATAATTTATTAACTATATTAAATAAAATAGTAATAAAATTAAAAATTGCAGGAATATTTATACAAATATCCTACATTATTCACTTAAAAATGAACAAAATAAAAAAGGGCTTCGTCGGAAAAATGTCTTCCCACTGGGAGGGCACTTGCCCACTGGACTTAAAGCTCCAGCGCGAATTTAAGCCACAGCACGATTGGTCACTGTGCCGGTGTCGACCAAACAGCAGCTGCGGCCCGTTTGGGCCGAAAAGTGCCCCTATCGGACCACAAATAGACTCTACACTAGACATATAAAAGGGCTAAAAACTATTTAAATCAATGATAGTTGGATATTCAATAAAGTGTAAATTAAAATATTAAATTTAAAGATTTATTTGATATTTAAAAAGATTAAAATTAAAATATTAAATTAAAAAATTAATTTAATTTAAAAAGTAAATTAAACCTTAAACACATTTTTTGTCAAGATCTAATTTGATCTAATTTATTTTTTTATTATTAACATAAATTTTTGAAATCAAGAGATTATTTTTAAAAGAAATAAATCCTTTCTTTTAGAAAAATAATCCTGCGGACTGCTCTTTCCCCTCTCTCTTTCTCTTTCACATAACCTAACAAATCCTCATCCTAATTAGAGGAGATGTTTATTTGGAGGAATTAATAATATAGCATTAATTAGATGCAACAATGGAATGGGCAATGGCAGAGCTTGTGAAAAATCCCACTACGACGAAGAAAGCCCAAGAAGAACTTTCTTGCAGTGGCGGAAAAAAGATAAGTGTCACTGACACTAAACTTTGTTAATTAAATGGACTACTTAAATTGTGTTCTGGAAGAGACTCTGAAGATTTAACTTTATGTTTGATTCAGTGCATCAGATATTACATACCACTCCTATGCAGTGGGTCCACACAAATCAGACATTTGATTTAATTTTCGTCATTGAATCACCCAAATCGATTACAGTTACATTACGAGAAGTGACTGGATAGCCATTATTGAATAGCTATTCAGAGTATCTTATGGTAGCCTTTTTATACCGAAATTGCCTTCATTCTCAACAACTGTTTTTCACCGAAGCCAGCACATCGGGGATTCGATAGACAAGAATGGTAGGAAGGACAGAAAAAGAAAATGAAGGAGAGCGGATACGGAGGTGACGACGACATCAGTGATGTTGACGTCATAAACCAGCCCATTGGAAAGAGGAAATATCTAATTGCGGTTTTCAAATAGATATAGATTCTTGAACAAAGTCAGAGAAGATGAGCGCAACAACTTGTAAAAGGATGTTAGCAAGTGAGTTTTTCTTAATTGAATCAGGTCTGATTACTATTTAAAAAAATTATTTAATTTTAAGTTTAAATTAATTAAAAATTTATTTTATTATTTAAAATAATATTAAAAAATTAAAAATATTTTTATATTAATATTTATAATTAAATTTAAATAAAAATATTTTTATTATTTAGATAATAATTTAAATTAGATCATATTAACCTAAATTACAAGCGCTTCCACTTAGAAACTGAGATCCAGGACCATCAAAGCCCTAGCTACTTGATTGTTGAGCTAATACTTCTTGCTCTACTTAATTCTTCCTCTGCCAACTCTTGCACAGGTGATTTTTCTGTGTGTCATTTATAAATTATATACCCAAAGTCTATAAAAGAACAGACCAAATATCTAATTAATGATATAATATTGATAGCCTAGTGATCAATTAAAATCTATAATATATAACTATGCATATTTTCTATCCCAAAATCAACCAAAAGCTTTAATTTGAATTTTAAAAGTACGATTAAGGACCAACTCAGCTTGATCGTATATTATGATATGAGAGTTATTTATGGCGTTAAACTTTCATGAATTTTAAAATTAAAATAATTATAGATAGATTTATACGATTATGGAATTATCATGCCTCAATTCATCTTACGTTATTCATTATTTTTATATTTTATTTTATTCATTATTTTTAGATTTTTTATTTTTATTTATGTATTTAAAATGATTGATATGCTCGGTAATATATACATCGATTTAAAATTAGTACTAGAGCATTTCAAAAAAATAAAAAATTATTTTGTTAATTGTTTTTTGTTTTTCATATTTAATATTTTTTTTATGAAGAGATTGATCTTCATGATAAGTCATTGGTTGATTTAGAATCCGTATACAACCACTTTGAAAAAATTATTTTTATTAATTATTTTAGTTTTTATATTTTATTTTTAAATGATGTATTTAAATGAGTTGTTCTATACGTGCCTATAGGTCGATTTAGGATACATACTTGGCAAGTACAAAACAAATTTAAAAAATTATTTTATTAGTTGATTATTTTTATTTAATTTTTTGATGATATATATA
>JBBYHM010000003.1:2499324-2514209 GCA_038381775.1 Adansonia rubrostipa | reverse complement strand
TGATTAATTCACACTTTGACTTATGAGTTGATTTAAAATCCATATCAAATTTAAATAAATAAATATTATTTAATAAATATTTAAAATTTTAAAAAATATCATAAATTATTTTATTTTTAAATAATATATTTAGAATAATAAATTTGCTCGATAACATCAAATTAATTAAAATTTATATTCAATTTTAAATACATATCTATTAATAAAATTTAATTTATAATTAATAATAATTAAATTTATAAAATAAATATAATCCCCCTTACGGAGCGGGGGCATAATACTAGTTACTTTTTAAATTGTAATAATATTAACGCCAACGTATTATAGTATTTTTATTAGGTAAATTAGATTTATGGTAATCATTTAAGATTAGATATGATTATTAAAGTCGACATATAAATCAATTATTTTAATTATATTATTTTAAAATAAAATAAAAATAATAATAAAAATATTTTTTTGGACTGTATCGGATATAAATATTAAATTGACTCACAAGTGAACATATATATAACTCTTTTAGATATATTATTTAAAAATAAAACAAAAATAAAATTTTTTATCCTAAATGGATTGACTACGAACCTCAAATCAACCTCGAATAAACATATGGACCAATCCATTCGAATAAAAATCTTAAATCGACATACTAATTAGCATGTTGTTCAATAATTTTAAGTATATTATTTAAAATTAAAATAATTATGTAATAAAATAAAATTTATATAAATTAAATCACTTTAAAATTTATTAAAATATTTTATATTTTAATATTTTAAATAAATTAATTTAAACCTTTAATTGAATTAATCTAGTAAATTGCAAAAAATATAAGTACATCATACACAAATCAATACACCTTTAGATATTAATAAAATCACAACTAATATAAGATATTTTTGTTTTAGTTTAACATTGTTGCTGGAAAAAGCTTGGGTTGAAAAAATATATTTAAAAAGCGTGATGAAAAAATGTAATTTAAGAATTTTTAAGTGTTTGGTATTATTATTGAAGAGTATTTTGAAAAGTTGAAATATATAAAAAAAAGATATGTTTAAAATAATAAAAATTTAGTAATACGAAGATAATAAAATTATTTCATTTAAAAGTTATTTTTCAAATCATAAAAGCTTCATTTTCTTATTTTTTTTGTTTGGGTTGCAAACCATGCTTTTAAATAGAAAATGTAAAATTTTTTATCTATTCATAATTACATTTGCTGTGAAAAATTACTGTTGATCTTAAAAGCTACTTAGAGTAATGCTAAATTAGATCTTAATACCATATATTCTAATATAATTAAAAAATAAATAATTGTTATGCCCATAAATAAATATTATAAAATTATATATATTTAATTTTTACATTTGAAAAAAGAATTAAGCGATGATATTGCAGTGAATAACAAATAAGTGAACGTGTGTTTTAGTGAATTTATCTCAAATATTATTGAGGATAGCGAAAGCCAGCAAAAGCATAAATTCCCTAGCTTTTGATGTTGGCTATTTTTTAAAGTAAAAGAGAGCTTCTTCACGGCAACTCGTTTACTATTGTGGTGAAAACCTTTATTCCAAAACTAAATGCAATAATAAACGAGCTCTAAATCATCAATTAATTTTTTATTTTGAAAAATTATATGAAAATTAAGTGATGTAAAGTGGTGAATATGATTAATAATATTAAATATAATTATATAAATATAATATATATATATATAAAATAAATAAAATATAAATAATATAAAAATATATTTTAAAATTTATTTAATATAAATTATTAATATATTAAAATTATAAAAATATAAAATATTTTAAATATAATTATAATATAATAAAATACATAAATATAATACAATTATATAAATTATAACGATAGTGGCAAACATTAGACCTTTTGCTCTAAAATTTAACTCTATACTATATTTAAGAAGAATGCATGCCTATAAATGCAAGTGGTAATAAAAGCAAGGGCAGGTTGAATTGGTGTCTGACATTGATAAGAAATTATTTAATTAATTATATATTTTTCTTTTAATACCACTTCAAAGAAATAACATTTTTTTTTATAAATAAATCTATAAAGAAATAGGATTTCTATTTGTTAAAAACTCTTAAAGTCAGATTAATAATACGTTCTCTTTTAATTTTACTTTATTTAATACAATTAAACAGGAAATAATATTTTTTTAAAAAAATAAATCTATAAAGAAATAACTTTAAAAAAATCTATAAAGAAATAAGAACTCTTCGTGTAACTATTACAATACCCTAATAAAAAAAATAAGTAAAAAATGGAACAGGACTGAATGAAACCGATCAAAATTATTTTAAATTTTGTTTACTTAGTTATCAAATAAAAACTTTTAATTTGCTAATTTTTATTTTAATTGAAAATATAGTCTTCGTTTAATTATTAAAAAAATGCTTGACGAATTTTTAGTAAATATTCTTCTTCTTAAAAAGAGATATCCGAGGGCAACCGTTCGTACTAGAGGTTTACCGGGCACGTGGAATTTTATAGCATCTTTAATCCACCGCTTAAAAATATTAAATAAATAAATAAATAAACAAAGAAATTAGCTAAAATGTACAATGATTGCGTATTAAATAATTGTCAATTTCTGTCATTTTAAGAAAGAAAAAAAATACAGCAAATGAAAACTACAGAAACTATAGAGAAAGTAGAAGTCACGCATTTTCTCTGAAATCTGAATCCTAAAAGAAAAATAATAATAATCTTTGACTTTATTTCTTCAGTTTCTTTCTTTTCTTGGTTAAGTTCGTCAGTTTCTTTCTTCTATCGTTGTTCTATTCTGGAATTTAATTTCCAAGGGAAAAATGAATTCAAATCACTTACTTCTTGAAGAACCCATAAGAATGGCTTCCATTCTTGAGCCATCAAAGCCTGTAAGTTTTCCTTTTGGCTTACTACAGATCCAGAAAAAATGCATTTTTTTCTGGTAAAGGTTTTTCTTTTTCTTTTATCTTGTTTACATTTTTTTGTCGATCTTCTGATTTTGGGTGATGATCGAAAGAAGAAATAGGAAAAGAGGGAAAAAAAAAACATTGAGTATTTTATGGCCAAATGGGTTTTCAGAGTAAAAAACATTGAAGCAAAATAAAACTTTGGCATAGATAGTGGGAAATCTTGCCATTTAATTGTTTGTTTGATAAGAAAATTTGAAGAAAGTAAAAGAATTTTACTTCTAATTAATACAAGAAGCTTTTGGGGACTTAGAATAAACAATCAAAATAAAAAAAAAAAGTTCATAGAAGAACATGGCATATTTAACTTTTAATAGGCGTTTTTTTAATCCTTTGAAGAATTTGGATGATATTACTAATCTTTTAGTTGAATGTGGATTGCAGAATTTCTTTCCTGCAATGACAAAAATTGTGGGCACACTCGGTCCAAAGTCGCGGACTGTTGAAATCATTTCTGGTTGTCTTAAGGCTGGAATGTCTGGTATTGCTTTTCTTTTTGTAATTTTAGTTTCATTTGATCATAAAATCTGAGAAATGCAATTTTAGTTTGATTTTGGTTTGTTTGCTTAGGCTGTGGATGACAAACATTACAACAAATCTTTGCCCTTTTGGCTGTATTTTTGTTCATTGAAAGCTGGTTCAATTCTATGCCAGCTATTTGCATCAGGTTCATTTGAGACTAGAATTTATAGACAAAAGAAACAATGCATTTATAATGTGTTTATATATATTTGACTAATAGAATAGAATTTCATATGCTTTTGAGGTAATGGTGATTTGTTTTCTTCAGTGGCAAGGTTCGATTTTTCGTGGGGTGATACTGAATTTCACCAAGAGACATTGGAGAATTTGAAGATAGCTGTTAAGAGTACTAGGAAGCTCTGTGCTGTAAGCCTCTTTTGTACTTTAGTTTAAAACTGACCCTTTATAATCCTTCTGTTATTTTACTCCATTAAAATCCTTTATCTGATATCTTCGCACAATGGTTTTTCCAAGCCTTGATGAAATTTTCCTTTTTGTTTCGTTTTTCCTTGTAAATTTCATCCTAAAGATCTAGAGAGATAAGTGTTACAAGATTGGAACTGTTATTTCAGATTATGCTTGATACTGGGGGTCCAGAATTGCAAGTAGTTAATAAAACGGAGCATCCCATTTCCCTTGAGGCAGATACGAAAGTCATCCTCACCCCGGATCAAGATAAACAAGCTACTTCAAATCTGCTACCGATAAATTTTCATGGGCTCTCTAAGGTGAGTAACCTTTTTTGTGGGATCTATAAATTTCATGGACCATCTTTAGTCTGATATTTGTCTTACTTTTGCGTCTCATATTATCTTTTATTTCAGTGTCTTACATATGGATTGAAGGAAAATTTTGTTGGTTGAACTAAAAAATTTGTGCATTTTTTATGCAGTAGTGTTTTTGCTAATAGGAATAGTCTTCAGTTTGGCATTTTTTCTGAAAATCTTCTTTTGCGGCTGAATATTCTAAATATAATTATATTTGAAAGGGATAATTGACGGGTTTTAAGTGTCAAATGTACAGAAACTAGTTTAACATACTGGTTTGGCCAAAGACAAGAATATTTGTGAAGAGGCTGTAAATAGGTTAAAATCATATGGTTAAACTCTTTTGTGTCCCATGGCATTCTTTATATTTCCACGTACTCGTTCTTCTTGTCCTTATAGGTTGTATTGTAATAAAAGAGGATTTTCTTGTTCATCATCCATTCTTCGCACAGTGTAAGTGTTTTTGGATTAGCATACTGGAATGGACTTTATTATCTCCCATGTAGTTTCCCTTGTATGCTGGTTTCTCTATCTCACCTCTCTTCCTCCAAGTTTTATCATGAAAAGGAAGAAGGTGGTGTCGTAATTATTCCATTCTAGCTGCAGTCGTCAGCTCCATTGTCATACCTGATGTTTTATTTGGTCCTTGCAGGCAGTCAAGAAGGGAGATACTATTTTTATTGGACAATACCTGTTTACTGGAAATGAAACTACTTCGGTGTGGTTAGAGGTAAGGGAAGGTTAAAGGGATGAGCTTATTCTGACCAGACAGAATATTGGCCTACATCCTGTATTTGGCATTTCTCTTGGTTATTGACACTTTATTAAGGCATGACACAGGTTGCTCTGCTTACTAGTCGTCCCATTTGAAGTGAGGTTGATCTTATACAAGAAAGCCGGTTACATATAATGAAAAACATATTGCCTAGAGGATGAGAAGTAAAAGGGCATGGAAATTTAAGTAATATTAATGTGGTGACTGTGTCATGGTCCAGGTCGATGAGTTGAGCGGTGAAGATGTGGTTTGCCTAATCAAGAATTCTGGTACCTTGTCTGGACCATTGTATACCTTGCATGTCTCTCAAATTCGTATTGATATGCCTACTTTAACTGATAAGGATAAGGAGGTAATTTTCCTGTTTCTACTAGATGCTTGTTTAATTTATCTGATGAGCTATAATCCATCAGTTGTCCGATAGATAGTGTTTTATTGTACTTGACATGTTTCCCAAGAAGAACGTACAGTAGGAATGATCTGTCTATTATATCTTTGATGGAAGTCATCACTTCTAGCATTGGATTCCATCTCTTGTACCATCCATTTTGATGATAAGCCTTGGTTATGTAGCATTATTAATAAATGCTTATCTTTTACTTCACCAAAGGTACAAAACACATTTGGTTTAGACAGATGGACATTTTGTCTCCGGGAGATTGTTTTGATCTAACTCTGTCAAAAGAGAAAAAAAAAAGATTAGCATGATAGTTCTGCTTTCTTAGGTACAATTTAAGATTTTTGTTAAATTCATTCATGATGTTTTAATATCAGGTTATAAGCACCTGGGGTGTTCGAAACAGCATAGATTTCCTTTCTTTGTCTTATACCCGACATGCGGAAGATATTCGTCATGTAAGAACTTTCGTGCTTGGAGTTCATATTGTTTAATTATTTCAGCTTCTCCCTTTGCATCTTCATCATCCTGATTTAATTAATGTTAGTCCTAGTTACATTGTATTGCTGGCGTGAAGTTATGGTCTCTTTTCAATTTACTAGTTAATTTCAACATTGCTGTGTAGGCTCGATCTTTTCTTTCTAAACTGGGTGAGCTAAACCAGACTCAAATTTTTGCGAAGATTGAAAATATAGAGGTCAGATATATAAACAGGCAGTTTTCAGCACTTTTTGATTTGTACTTGATATAATTTTGAATATGAACGTTGTCTTTTATCAACCGCTTGTAGGGGTTAACTCATTTTGATGAGATCTTACAAGAAGCAGATGGAATCATTCTCTCTCGGGGAAATTTAGGGATAGATCTCCCACCTGAGAAGGTTAGTTTTTGTTTTTTATTACAAAAAGTATTAATAAGAATTGGACCATCTAGGTAGTGTTTCTATATGCATTCTTTGCTTCCAAACAATTGTATAGAATGCCGAGTAGTAGAGTAGCTGACAGACAAATATTGGATATTAAAAAAGCCTTAGTGGTGTTAGTTATAGCTAGAAGGTATCAAGCCAGCATTTTGTATCTGTTCAGTGTTTCTATATAAGTGAAAGCATATATTCTTACATCTGATTTTAATCAGAAATCAGCTAGTAAATTGTAGGGAAGACCGTGCATTGCTACATCTGGAGAGGATTATCCATAAGACTGCTGTCCCAAGTAATGGAGACTTTAACAATAATTAAAAAATGGATATTTCATTGTTTTAATTTATGAGACTGTCAGCACCTCCAACTAGTTTCTTTTGTTGTTCTTCCATTTGGAATTGACAGGTTTTTCTATTTCAAAAAGCTGCTGTTTACAAGTGCAACATGATTGGAAAGCCTGCAGTGGTCAATCGTGTTGTGGACAGTATGACAGACAACCTAAGGCCTACTCGTGCTGAAGCGACTGATGTTGCAAATGCTGTGTTGGATGGTCAATTTTTTGTTCTCTTATAAAATGTTTTTTTCTCCTTTCTGTGACTTGTGTGTCAACTTCGGTGGAATCTTGTAATTATGATGTTGCCATTTCCTACTCTCCTTGAGCCTTGTTTAATAAATGATCTCTGATATCGATTCAAGTGTAGTAGGTATCAAATTGGAATCTTATTTTTATGCCTTCTTTTTGGTTTAGGGAGTGATGCAATTATTCTAGGTGCTGAAACCTTGCGAGGACTATACCCCGTTGAGACTGTCTCCACAGTTGGCAAAATTTGTGCGGAGGTGAGTTTACGTTTGATTTGGATGCCCTTTCTTTGTTCTACCACCCAAACATGTTTTTGGAACGGAAGATGTTGTCTGTTGAATTTTCCCTTTGGTTATCTTCATCTCTTTCATCAAAGCACTGTCCTAACTGAATGGCATGAATTATAGAAGAGTCTCTTCCCTTCTATATATAAACGTTCAATCTACCTCCCCATTCAGTTTATTGGTCTTCTCTTCAGTATTTATAAGGGCGCTTGGTTTGAGTTTACTCCTATCAGCGCAAGATTGATCTTGTACTGAACATGGCCCGTATATGTGCTCAAGCTACTAGACAAAAAGAAGGAAGGAAAACAACCAATTCCTTGCAACTTGGCAGATTTGAGTGATACTTTCGAATGCATGTCCTTTAGTATAAATATTACAAAGCAAAATTTTTACTTCCATGTTTCTTGCGGTGATTTTAGGACATTATTCTATTATTTTACCAACTTGGCATTCTTATATAAGTAAATTACTTTCTGCAGGCAGAAAAAGTATTCAATCAAGATCTATACTTCAAGAAAACTGTCAAATATGTTGGCGAACCAATGACTCATCTGGAATCCATTGCCTCCTCAGCGGTATGTACTGTTGATGCTTCCTCCTTTAAACTTTTTCTATTTGTCTTTCTGATCCTTTGCTTTTTATTGATTATTGCCTTGTAATTTTCTGAATAAAGCATGTTAGGAAGTCAATTTTCCAAGTACTTCTGAAGTATAATTGAATTTAATGTACCACAGGTACGTGCAGCTATCAAGGTCAAAGCCTCTGCAATTATTTGCTTCACTTCATCCGGAAGAGCTGCAAGGTTATGTTTATTACTTTGTGTCTACTTTTGTTTGTGTGTGTGCAAGAGTCTATGTCAGTGTCTGTAGTTTATGTTCTTATAATTAATGCAAATGGTTACGATCGGGGTTTCCTACATGTTAATTCTTTTTTTTCTCGGCACCCATTAACGAAGTTGCATATTGATCTTCTTTCGTGGTATGCAAATATTGTGCTGATACTTCTTTGTTTTGCTGATTCATGGTTAATTGCAACTTCAAACGATTCTGTGCTAGAGCAGGCTGATTGCAAAGTACAGGCCAACCATGCCTGTGATATCTGTTGTCATCCCTCGGCTAAAGACAAATCAAATACGCTGGACTTTCTCTGGTGCTTTTGAGGTATCCTACTGATGAGATTTTTCATGGTTCCTAGGTGGATGAGTCTGTTTCACCAGGTCTTCTGAGACACTTGAATTACATTTGGAGTTTTTAATGCTTTTAACTAGGTGCACGGGATTTCTAAAAAGAATTTCTTCCATGTCTCAGTCCTTTACATTAATGCCATTCTGCATTGCCTAACGCATTTGCAATAAATAGCTTAAATGCTGCAACACTCTTCAAGCTATTTGCAAAATTACATTCAAATAATTTGACATCTTATGCAGTGGATGACTTGAAATAGAAAAAGGAAAAATCCAAAATATAGGAATAATATAAAAGCATAGCTTCTTTGAAGCAAGTCTAATTGAATGCAATACCCTGTGCTCTTTTGTTATCTTTCTTTACTGATTAGCTGAATATTTATAGTGAATAATTCATTCTAATATAGCTGGTTATTTAGTTGAAAACTTGAAATTGGCCTCTTCATCACACTTTCTTTCCTTTCGATTGTGGCAGGCAAGGCAATCCCTCATTGTCAGAGGCCTTTTCCCCATGTTGGCAGACCCTCGACATCCGGTAAGTTTTATTTTATGCTTGTTAGAGATGTTCCCCATCTGAGCAGCAAAATAGTAAGTTACACAGAACTGTCCTCCTATAGCCTGTGTTCTACTAATTCTGAATTTGGTCCTTCATTATTGTGATATTCTGGTACTTGCGTTGTCCTCAATTGCTGAGAATCAGAATCTAGTTAAACACTGGAGAACTCACCCTTTCCGAAACTTGAACCCTTTATCAGTCAGCCTATTGAGCCCCACGGGACATTCAGAACATAGGATGCTGAAATTTTAATTGGTTCTCTATGCTAAAAATGCTGCTGTATTTGAAATGCTTTATACAATGGCAATAGGCCTCTATGGCCTATTATGATCCCCTGAAAAAAAAAAGGGGGGGGTTGGAAGCCCTCCATGATCCTTTGAACCCATCATCCCTTCTTTCCTTTCGTAACCTCTCTCCTTTAAAGAATTCATTACTTTTGGTAGATGCCAGTTTCTGAGTTTTGCCCACTTCATATTTTGGAGAACGAAAAAATTTTTGGAAAACGAAAGCTAACGTTGTTAGCTGGAATAACGAAATGTGGCATAATATTATATGAATCTTCTCATAAAGAAGCACATGTATACTTGGTTTTTTGTATTATAGTTAGAATAACAAAGATATACTTGGGGCTTTGCAGGCGGAGTCAAAAAATAGCACAAACGAATCGGTTTTAAAGGTTGCTTTAGATCATGGAAAGGCCTCTGGTGTTATAAAGCCACATGACCGTGTCGTTGTTTGCCAGAAGCTTGGTGATGCATCAGTGGTAAAGATCCTTGAACTTGAAGATTAGAATTCATGTTTATGACGAGACAAGTTTTACAGTTTTCCCAAGCCCATGATCCAAGGAAGGCATAAGTAAGGCATGTATAAACATAAAACCCCATGCATGGCGTTACTGACATACCTTCTATTCCTCGTATACGAATACGAGGTAGCCATGAAGAAATAAACTGTCTTATGAATATAGTGTCAAATGTATCCATGCTGTTTGGGCTTACTCGCAGGGTTTAAGCTTATATGGGTGTTTTGATTGTATGTCGCAGTGTGAGAATTGGATTTTTTTTAATTTAAATAAGTTTTAATTTAAGAAAAATATTACCTTATCAAAAACGTTTTTTTCTGAATATATTATATTATTTTAAAAAACTAATATACGTCAATATCAGTATAATTATGTTATGTTCGTTTTGTATTTTAATTATTTTGTAGCTGTGTTTATATTGTATAATTATATTGCGTTTGAAATTTTCAATTGTGGTATATGTTATTACTCGTGTTCTTATTCGTATTACTTTGTATTTCATAGTCATATTAAATGTATTATATATTTATATAAATTTAGATATTAATAATTCATTTTATGTAAATTTTGACACGGTTACATATTCAAGTCGTGTTATATGATTATATTTATATTATAATATATTAAGATTTAAAAAATTGAAATTTTTTAAAAAATTATGTATACAATATTTATCTCACAACAAAATATAAATAAAATAATATATAAAATAGTTAATAATACATTATTAATAGTATTATTATATTTTTACAATATTTTTTATAAAATATTAAAATAAAAGATTTTGAGTACAAAATTGTCTTTGTCTTTTGGTTATGTTATTTAGCAATATATTTTATTTTTTGCAATATACTTTTAATATTAGTTTTGTAAATCATAAATTGTTAGTAGAAGTTTATCTATAATAATATTTGTTTTGATATTAATTTGTAGGTTTGATTCTTTAAATATTGACGTGATACTTACAAGCGAAAAAATGAATTAAATTTTTTATGAATTGATTAAGATTTATAATTTTCTTGGGATATTAAGTGTTTTTATATTATATTTTTTTTCTTTAATGATAAAGTACTATTGATGTAGTTTTTGAAAGTGTTTTTTGCATTTATTTGAACTTTTTTTTTTATCCATGGTTGAGTATAGATGTTGCTTGATAATATATATATATATATATATATATATATATTAATTCTTAAGGTTTTTTTATTAGGTTACGCTTGTATTTTCTTTTACTATATTGTTAGTTAAGGTATCTATGAGTTGGGTTAAGTCGTGGTCCAAATTTGGTTTACCTTAAGCTATCCGTTTGACTGGAATTACTACTCATAATATTAAAAAAATATTTTTATATTAATATTTATATATTTTATAATTAAATTTAAATAAAATATATTATTTTATTAAAAAATATTATTTCTAGCCAAGCTTAAAATTTGAGATCCAAGCTTAATCCAACTTGATTGGACTGGTTGTTGGACTCGTAGACATGTCTAGTTGTTAGTCTAAGTTTAAAATATTGTTATTTTTTATTTTTAATATGGTTATATTTACTATGGCTTTTATATTTGATAATTTAAGTTATTATTTTGTTGTACTATTATTACTCTAATTATCATTGCTTGAAATAACAATCATACAATAAGAATAACATTCAAAGAAGCACTTAAAATTTTATTATTAAAATGTATAAACTCTCAACATTCAATGAGTTTAATTAATTAAATTAAAAAAATATGATAAATGGATAATATATCTAATTAAAAATATTTTTAAAATTCATGGTATGATTTACGTTTTAATAAATTATTATTTAATTATATATAAAATATAAATTAAGTTTTTAATATTTAATTAAATTCTTAAAAGCATATTAAAATAACATTAATAATTAAAATTTTTACTTTAGAAAAAATTATTTAATTATAATTTCATAATTTTTATTTTTAATATTAAATTTAGACTCGAATTTGGGTTAGTCTCGGATTCGGATAATTTGGGTTTAGGTTTATTCGAATCTGAATTTTTTACTTTTTATTCAAATTAAATTTAAACTCAAATTTTATAAAATAAATTTTTGAATTTGAGTTCATTTTGTTATTTTTGTTATCCTTACTAACTCTCTGGCTAGCTCCCTCAACTCTCAGCTTAAATAGCTGACTAGCTTCTTAAATGGCTCCAACATATCAGTGAGCAGCTCTGGCTCCTGCTGCTTACTTTCTCCCAGCTGCTGCTTTTCCCTAGTTGGTATTTCCTCCATGACCTCCCCCCTGTTTTTTTTGTGTTTTTTGTCCAAACTAAAAATAAAAGAAAAAAACCCACATGTTATAAGGAATTGGGCAAGTGAAATCAGAGTTGTCCCCATTTGCGGACGATTCTAATATACTAGTTTAATATATGTACGGATGCTAGAATAAAAAAACTTGAGACTACAAAGATTTTGAATATTGAGTTGGATGTAACCTTTTTGGTGCATTTACAACAAGGATTTCGAATTCATTTACGGAGAGATTTTTAAAATTAAATATAAAATTTTTATATGGTAAAAAAATTGAAATTTTCAAAATTTTTGAAATTTGAAATAGAAATTTTAGTTAGTTCAGATTTTCTTTCAAATTCAGAGTTTAGAGATGGAATTTGTGAACTTTCTTGAATTTTTTTAATTAAGATATTAGCTTGCTATACGTGTGCAGTATGAATTAGTTTTATTTATTTAAATTTCACGCTCATATTTAGACTTAATATATGTTTGATAAGAATAAATTAAAATACTTTTTGTTGTACTTTAAATTAGCATAAAATATATATTTAAACATTTGGATAAACTTAATTGAATATTAAAAATTTTGAAAATTAAGTAATTGATTGAATTAAACTATTTATAAATAATTTTTACATGTTACTTAATCTTATATGACATAAATATAAGTTTTGATAAATACAATTAATTTATACTCGATATTACGTTTAGTTAATTTATCTTTTGATAAATATCATTTGAATTTATATATATATATATATATATATAATAAATAAATGATATATATGTTTTTGGAACTTAAAAGACTATAAAGAAAGTCATAAAACTATATATATTTTTTAAAATTAAATTCAAAAATATATCCTTAAATTTTTTTCCCTCTCAAAAATTTAATTTGTATTTAATACATTATTCTTACTAAAAAATAATGCACGGTACTGATTAATAATTTTTTGATTTTATATTAGTTCAATAATGAAGGGTTAATTGATTGTATATTATAAATTATAAATTATTTAATATAATAATTTTAAAAAATGTTTAAAACTTCCATTTTTTTTTTTTCAAATTGAATAAAAGTAATCACATTTATAGCATAAGAGTGAGCAATAATTGTTTGCTATTTTATGAAATGGAGATTGGTTTTGTTTTCTTATTGTCTAACTAATCGGCATGGGTTAAAAAATTTTCAATTATTATTTTAAAATATTTACATTTAATATATTTATTTTATTAAATAAAAAAAGATATTAATTGTATTTTTGTTAAAATATCGTTTTAGTCACTATTAAATATATATTTTTTTAGTAATGCATGAAATTTTATGTCAAGTCATAGGAATTTATTGGGGAAAATATGATATTTATTGTTTGGGCAAAGTTTAAATTTTTAAAGTTTATTTCTTACAAATTGAATGCACCTTTTTTTTCTTATTGTATTGATGTGAATTTAAGTTGTATTTAATCTTATTGTATTTATATGTTGATTTATATTGTATTTACCCAATTAATGATTTAACTACTTTTTTTTGAATTTAAGGTATGCAAACTTAACTAAAAAAAAAGGAAAAATAACATATTAGGAAATGGACTTATTCTTTTTAGAGGAAAATGACAAATATTTTTCACATTGAAGGAAATAGAAACTTTTAAAATTACTTTTAAGTAGACAGCAAGTTAATTACCTATATATCATTACTGAAAAGCACTTTTCATCTTTTTTTTTTCCCCTCCCCGACCTTCCTCTAGTAAGCTACGATAATAATAAAAAATTAAAAAATATATTTAATATTAAATCTTAAATTAAAACATAATAAATATATTTTATATTAAATCTTAAATTGAAAATAATAAATATATTTTATATTATATATCAAATTATATTTATATTAAATCTTAAATTAAAAAATATATTTAAAACTAGTTTACGAGAGAGTTTAATCAAACGGTGACCATCTATCAAAAGAAAATTTTTTCAAAATGTTCTGATTATCTTAGATACTAGATATCATTACAAACAAAATTTATGATCGATGACAGTATACACAGTATTTACAAAACAAAATTAATTTCATAATTTACAGTTTCTAAAAAAGTAATTTTTATATAAAATCCTGAAATACTATTTGAAAAATAACAACAATTAAAAAGTATAATATTAAATTCAAAATTACTTTTTAAGAAATAATAAAAATAAAAAATATATATTTTACAATAAATCTTGAATTACTGTTTAAAAATAACAAAAATTAAAAATATTTTATATTAAATCTCAAATTACAATTTGAAAAATAATAAAAATTAAATATATTTTATATTAAATCCCTAATTACTATTTGAGAAATAATAAAAATTTAAAAATATTTTTATATTAAATCTTGAATTACTATTTCAAAAATAAAAAATAAAAAAATATTTTATATTAAATCTCAAATTACTTTTTAAAAATAAAAATATTTTATATTAAATCCTAAATTAATATATAAAAATAATAAAAATTAAAAAAATATTTTATATATGTATTGGGTTTAATTTAATTTGATATTAGTTCTTTTTGTGAAGAGAGGTTGGTTCAATTAAAGTCATATGTACATCTAGTTAAAGTCATATATACATTCAGTTATAGTTATATATATATTCAATTTTATTCGAAAGAAACGACCTCGATGAAAAGAATTGACTCTTTGGGGAAAAAAAAAACCACAAATTGAGAAGGAAAACCAACCTCTTCATGAAAGGAACCATCCTTTTAGGCCAAAAATATCATTTTTAGTTATATGTACATTTAGTTAAACTCATATGTACATTCAATTATAGTCATATGTACATTTAATTTTATTCTAAGGAACCGACCCTCTAT
>JBBYHM010000003.1:2374615-2384615 GCA_038381775.1 Adansonia rubrostipa | reverse complement strand
ATTTGCATTAACATATATAAAACTTTTTCATATAAAAAATATATCAAAATATTATAAAATTTATTATTTCAATATTAATGTAAATAAATTTGGTAGACAAAAAAATTTTAATGTACATTTCAACATTTTTGTTTATATAAAATAAATTTACCTTTTAAGATTAGTGAAAGATTTAAACTTTTGAGTTAAAATAATTTCTTATAATATTTTAATTGTTATTAATTTAATCCATTTAACGAAATTGTTTTAATGAAATAAAATTTCATACTTATAAATTAAATAAATCTTATTAATAATAAAATATTTATATGATAATTTAAAAATATAATGAATAACAATGATTATTTTCATCAACTCAAAAACTTTCTATATTTATACTTTATATATTATAGACTATAGATTAATATATATTTCTAAATATTTATCCCATGGAAAATGCTCAAATCTTATGCTATGAGGCATCCATGAAGTAAATAACTGACTTTGACTTTCAAATGATGGATGATGGAAATCATTTGAGAATATATTTACTCTTAATTGGTTTTTGGGAGTATATATGAATATATATCAACTTTTTTGTTTTAGTTTTTGTTCCATGAACCAAATTTCCTTAATATACATACATACACACATACATACATACATACATACATACATATATATATATGCAATAATTAACATGCATGAACAAGTGATTGATAATGTTAAGAGAATAAAATAGAATTTGAAATTTAACTTAATTGATTTATACATTTAATTTTAAGAGGTGGCATTCAATATATCTAGAATTTAAATCTCAGCATCTACAACCTCTAATCCTATTCCGAGATGGTTACCTCCATTATAAAAAAAGTAAATAGTATAAATAAGCCATCCTATACTATGCATATATATATATATATATATGCACACCTAAACTTCATGAAATATTGCACCTTTCCTTTCCTTTTCTATTTTTTTTCTAATTTGTTTTGTTTGATAAAGGTAATCCTTTTGCTTCCAAAGAATGTTTTCAAAGTTGTCATAATGCGAGGGTAAGGCTTTTCATGTGATAGTGGCCTCAATTAGTGGAAAATATGCTTTTGGGTATAAGTGCCATTGCCACCAATAAGGATCTGATGTGTTTGCTTCGAGACACAGAATTGGAAGGCAAGAAATAAAAGGATGTGAGAGGTTTGGATTAATTCGTTAGCAACCTAGCTTGCTAGGGTTAGAATTTAGACTCATCTCACATATTCCCCAAAGTCTATCTTAGTACTCTAAGTTAAAAATAACGTAAAATATTAGGACAAACATGTCCTTTTGTGCAGATTAGTTCAAACCAGACCGATATGAATAGAATTTTTTTATTTGTTTTAGTTTGATTTGGATCTGAATTGATTCAATTTTGAAACTCGATTTTATTATGTACAATATTTAAAAAAATTTATTAATTTTTATATATTTTTATAAATAATTTAAATTTTTTATTATTTAAATAGTAATTCAAATCGTACCAATTTTAATTATCAAAATTTATCTCAGAGTAAATCCAGTTTAAACTAAATCGAAAAGCTCAAACCATTAACAAGTCTACTACTTCTCTGTCATAACTAAAGAATTACTCATATTATATTGTAAATGATCTATTACTTATTTATTTATTTATTTATTTACATGCGAAGAACTCTGAGAGAAAAGATCAGGAAATTTAAATTTATTTTTTTAAAGGGGGATAGTAATAACCATTAGACCAAGTATTTGTTGTTAACAGAAGAGAGATATGTTTGAATGTCTTGATCACCGCCTTCTCTCTTTTCATTACCATCTTTAATTATCTCACCAAATATTCATTATTAATCATTACCATCATCTTGCAATCCCTCTCATATTTCATGTTTCAAGCAACATGGTTTTTCCTTATGAAAATTGAGTTCCCTCGAGCTTTTAAACAGTACTGGAACGTGAAAAATTAGATATGTCCATCACAACCTCTAGAAGCCTTTAAGGCAACCTTTTAATTTGTAGTTGGAATCATACCATAGCTGCTTTCTTCCAAATTAATGCTGATAATCTATATAATTCGAATTTTTATTTTTTAAAAAATATTTGTGTTTGATAATTACATCTAAGATATATTTAGATATAAATATAAAAATATGATTCTTAATGCATATAAAAAATTTAACATACTTTTATCGAAAAGATACTCGTAACCGATACTTATCCCCAAATTGGATAATTTAACAAGTAATTAACCTAATTATTGCAAGAGTTGCATGCCAAATGTTTGCTCTTATTTTTTAAGTGGAGCCACAAACAATGAACTCTCTTTAATACAAAGAGTGACAAGTTGGGGTCTTCGTAGTATCTTAATAATTAAGGCCAAAATTCTATTGATCTGCCATACTAATTAACATGATATTGCCCTTAATATGCATGTGCTACACAAACAAGGACAGTTGAAATCTATATCCATCACGCATGAAAAGATTTTAATTAGTGACTAGTGATAGTATACGTAGATATCTTAAATTTTGCTATTTTCCCAGGATATGGTAGAACAGACTATATATAATGCACGTAAATAAATGATAGGTAACCTACGTATAATCAATTTTTCTGGAGTTTAAGAAAATTGTAGTTTAGAGATAAAAGAGGAGACTGAATATTAAGATTTTGATCTCATATTTACATGTCATTTCTCAAAGATTGTATAGTTAATTGGATTAAATTCAGCGTTTTAATCTTTTAAGTAGCTGATAGCTCATCTTAAACCTGGGCATGGGTCGGGTCGGGTCAGGATGAGGCTCAATGTTTTTTCAAATCCTAAGTCCATGCTCTTTTTTAATGCTCAGACTCATCTATTTAAACTCATATTATTATTTATCATATTAAAAAATATTTTAATTAATATTTATATATTTTATAATTAAATTTAAAATAAAATATATTATTTTAATTTAAAATTACTGTTTCAAAGCAACTCGAAACAAAACTATTAAAATTCAAGTATAAACCAATCGGACTAAGTCTACCGAGCCAAACGGGTTAGCTAGCTCTTGCCCAGGTCTAGCTCATTTACTCATTAATTTACCAGAAATGGTAGCTAAAAAGCTAATACAATAAATTGAGATCCAAAAATAATTAAGTCAATGCCTTAAACAAACTTCTTTTTGGCAGATGCCAGAATTAAGAGTTAAAAAAAATTAAAACCCAGCTAATCTCTAAATAATTTGATAAAACAAAGTTTCCCCAATTATATTTACAATTATAACATGAATTGACCACATTCTAAAACATCTAGCTAATACAGCTTGGCACGGTTATTCTTTAACCTCACAACATGCATCTTTTATTTAGCTAAAATAATTGACTAAACTCCTAAATTAGCATATATATATATATATATATATATATCTGCTCAACTTGGCACATTCAATATCAACCTCACAAATCATTGCATCCCTCTCTCTCTCTCTTGTGTGGGGTAGACAGGCACCAAACTCTTACTTAAGAACAGCTAATGATGCTTAGGAAAAATCCATAATAATAAAAGGATTACAAGACAATTTGTCTTCTTCAATTAAACCTAATTATATTGGATATCATCGCCAACTTTTCTGCTGGCTCTCATACCACAAGTTTTATTAGGTTAGCCCCGGTTTATCTTACCAAGCACTTCCAAAACTACCAAATCATATGAACCAATACTAGGGGATACTTTTTTAAGACTTCACACTGGAATCTGGCGATTTCGAGTTCAAATCTTGAGGTGGATATGATGACATTTATGAAATGAGCCGGAAAGTGTTATGTTGTTGTTACGTAGCTCAAAATATTTATATACGAAAAAAATAAAACATAATTGAAAGAAATAAATCATTGATTTAATGTAGCGAGATTAGATAGCTATCTTGTCACCTATCATCACAATTAAAATAAGTCACTCTTTTGATTGATGGGTTACAAATGAGAGTAAGTTCAAGAAAGGATATTTGCTGTTATATGAATAGCTAGAGGAAAAGATATACTAACGTGTATATATAAGTTAGAAAAATTGATTGTATCACAAGATCTACTATATAACTGACTTTTACTTAATAAATATTGAACCTAAACTAGTAGCTAAGATTAACTAAGACCAATGTGCTGATGGTAACTGAAAATTATACTGAATGCAAACAGAGTAATTAAAAAAAAAAAAAAAGATTCCACTGTTATCAGAATATCCAAAATGAAGAGGTGCTTTGCAATATTCATGGTTCAAGAAGCAGGTAACTTTCAAAGAAAGCAAATATTGAGATTTAAACCTTAAAATTATTAGAGATTATCTATAAAAGATGATTATATAAATCAATTAGACTAAATTCCTAATTAGTTATCTTCTAGTATATTAGTAACTAACACAAAGAGTTGGAAGAAGCAAAGAAAAGAACAAAAATAGTAAAGTAGGAACATCTTTTAGAAGCATAATATATTATTTTGGGTGGATTCATTTGAGAAGTGCAGTTCCTTTCTGGCCTTTTTTTTCTAGGCTATTATTCTATTTTTGTCACCACCCACCAACATGAGAGAGGAGGCATTGCTGTAAATGAAAAACAATGAAACCTAAGCGACAAGCTTTTAATTTGGTTATGGTGGTGACAAATCCAAGCCTAAACTCTCTCTCTCTCTCTCTCTCTCTCTCTCTCTCTCTCTCTCAAGTGTTTAACACATTGCCCACTTTAAAAGAAGAAAAATAAAATTGAAAAAGAGAATGAAAAAGATACCCATCATAAAAACTTTACGCGAACAATTTAGAAACCTTTCAATATAGAAGATATTATTCATTGTTTGTCATCGAAGATTCAAGTTTCATATGATTAACATTTGATCAATAAGGACAAAAAAAAAATGAATCAAAAGAATCTCATAATGTTGAATAAATAAGAAATTAAAAGAATCAAAAGCACCCAATTCAGCTTTGGATGATCATCAATTGTATAATAATATTAAGTAAAAATTAAAAAAAAATGAAATTCTTTAACCTTCTTTTAGTAATGACAATCCACCAAAGTGGGGGCGGAGAAGACAAGAGGTGATTGTTGTTGTTGCTGCTGTTGCTTTTGTTGTTGTTGTTGTTGTTGCTGCTGCTGCTGCTGCTGATGTTGCTGTTGTTGCTTGCAAGCGAAGGAGAATCTAGATTCCCGATGATCTTCCTCCGGAGCAGGAAGATTGAGATCCAAGTCAAAAGACAAAACATTTCTTGGTTTCTTAGGTTGCTGAGATTCCATCACCATTGGTACTGTCAATGACAAGGCTGTGTTAGCAGTAACAGTTGTATTATTGCTTCCTATTGGCCCTCTATGCCTTCTCATATGCCCCCCCAAGGCTTGTCCAGAGGTAAACTCCGACCCACAAATGGAGCATTCGTGAACCTTATTAGCCTTATTGTTATTATTATTGCCATGCAAGCCTTTATTGTTGTTATGATTATTGGTGGTAATTGTATTACTCAATTGAAGAGAAAGAGATGAAAGGTTGTTGGTCTTGACGAATTGCCCTTCTTCTTCATCCGATGATCCTGTTGCTGCCATTGCTGTCAATCGCCTTATTTTCTCGTCAACCATGGCCGCCGCGGACGCTGTCACCGCCACCGCCTTAGGCTTCTTATGACTAGCTCTATGACCACCAAGGGCTTGGAATGAAGGGAACGTTCGGTTACAAGTTTTGCACTCGTAGACATAGTACCCGGCCTTGGCTGTCCCGTTCGAAGCAGCTTCCATGAATCTCCGACTGGTGAATTTGTTGTAAATCCCCGTATCCTGATGACGATGACCATCAGCTTGTAACTTCGGGGACTCTCTTGATTGGCCTTGTGCGAGGAGGATCAGGCAGTTAGCCATGTCTTCTTCTTCCTCGGTGCTATGATGGCATTCATCATCATCAGAAGGCGATAAATGTTGACCATAATTCTTGTTCTCCATATTCATATTCCCATCAAACTCACTCCCATCTCCATTGAATATTGAATTATCAGAAGCGATTGCAAAAGGGATTGGAGATTGAGGCCTCAAACGCTTCGTTCGCTTCCCTTTAATAATACTGCTATGATCTTTAGACGCCATTGCGACATCCTCCGGAGCTTCCATCTTCCCCAACACCACCAAAAATAAATAAAAAAGAAATAGAAATTAAGAGTTTGGGAGAAAGATAGGGAGGTAGCAGAGGAGAGGAAGTGGGGCTACAATATATAATAAATGATATTGAAGGAGGAGAGAGAGAGAGAGAAGGAGGTTTTGGCCTTTGGGGTCAGTTTTTGAGTCAAAAATAAAGATCCAATGGAATAGTAAGTGTAAATTAGCAAGGCCAGATTTTGTTGAGCTGACAAGATTTTGAATATATAGTTAATGGAAGTATAGTATATATTATTTTTATTTATAGGCTTAGTTGGGAGAAGATTAAGATGGGGTTGAAAGAGAGAGGAAATTGGAGAGAAGCAAAGAAGAGTAAAAGGCCAAAAACAAACAAAAATTCTAACCGAAACAATGCAAATTTAGAAGAAATGGAGAGAGTAAAACAGCTGGGATGGTTTGGTTGTTAACGTAAAAGTCCCGTTTCACACTCTCTTTCTCACACTTTGCCAACGCACTTCACCCTATGAAATCAACGATAGTAATAAATCCCCAAGTGCATATCTTCTGCTTTTTTCTCCGTGCATATATATATATATTATCTTATCAATCAATTTGTTTTATATTTCACTTTTCTTTGTTTTATATATCATCTGAATTGGTGAGGCACATAAATTGCATAAAAAAGACAGAGAAAATTTTCATTCTACAATTCCACCTCCTTGGTTGGATGTTATAAGCATGCTTACAATAACCCATTGCTAATTGTACTAATTAGACTATAAACTATAGTTTTAAAAAAATTGATTAGATCAATCAGTTGGGTTTGATCATTTGGAAATCAGAAAAGTCTGCTTGGTCTGATATATTCGTTCTTATACATTTGATGAAATATGTAAAATATGATTAGACCAATAAAAAATTGAATTAAACTGATAAAAATAGATTTTACGTTTATTATTTACTTTTATTTTGTAAGTTATGAATTTTGAATATTTAAAACCTTTTAGTTATAATTAAAGATCATATTATTAAATCAAACATATTTTTATATTAAACATTTATTGTATTTAATTTAATATCAAAATCATATATTTAATATTTAAAATTTTTAATTAAATCAATTAATTCAATTAATTAAACTGATTGATATTTTATAGATTTGGCCCGATTTGTTTTCATTCAACTTGATTTTATACCAATCACAGCCGCTTGCCTTTCTCTCATGTCAGTGGCATAGGCAAAGAGACGGGGATGGGAATGGGATGAGGTGAGAAATTAAGCAAAGAAAATCCCACAAATTACTTAGCCTCAACGATTCAGTCTATAATGAGCTGACTGGAGTGGAGTGCAAGCCTAGAACCCTAAGGAATCTGCTGTGCTATCCCTCCCATCCTTCCTTTACTTCTTTTTCTTTTCTTCTATTTCTTTTATCTCTTCCTTTTTTTTTTTTCTTTTCTTTTCTTTTCATGCTTTATGCTTTGTTTCCATGACCTCCTATCACATCCAATTCTTTTTTTTAAAAACAAAAAAACAAAAATTTAGACACTCATCTGGGCCGGAAGGCCCGGCTCATACAAATTAGATCTTAGATAAAGTTTTACTAATTTAAGATAGTTCGATATAATTTATATTATTATTTATTAATAAAAAATATATTTTTATTTTAAATTTAATTTTAAATATTTTAAATATTAAAATAAAATAATTTTAATTTTTAATATTTTTTAAATAATGAAACGAATCAAAACCCAAGTCAATTTGACTTTGGACAAGTCTATGCAAAATGTGAATAGAAAGAAAACAAGGAATCAAATTTAGTTTAAACTTTTAACCCATCTTTATTTAGGAAATATACTTTTCTAAGTTTGGGATTCCATCCTTAGTCTCCTCATTTTTCATAAGCTTTGATCTAATTTGTACAAAAACAAAATAATAAAACAATGATGAAGTTACTAACTAATCAGTCCTACAAATCGTTATTTCATTGATGGATAGGAAGGCGTATGCACTTAACCTCGAAACCTTCTTTAATTTATGTCTTATAAATATCAGGTTTGTATTTGATACATCGAAAGTGTATAGTTTTATACACTGTTAGCAGTAAGATCATCCACCTTATTAAAATTTTTTAAAATAAATATAAATTATTTTTTTAAAAAAAATAAGATAGTATGATCTGATTCACTAACAACGTATAAATTTATTAACAATATATACGCTGTCCAATAAATATCGAAAAGATATCAGCTTTTACTTTCTCTTTTTAAGAATTATACCTATGGTATATAAAAGCTGGATCGCAGAATTTACTCTTTAGTTACTGCAATTAGTCAACAGAAACTTCTTGCAAGAAAAAAAAAATTAAAGCTTTTTCTGCTTTTGATATTATTAAATTTGGGTGAAAGAAAATAATATTTTTGTTTGCTTATGATTTAATTAAAACTTCAACAAATTTTGCAGAAATTAAGAAATTTGGAGGTTTAAGTGTCTTTGGTGAGGGTTACATATGATTCAAAGATCATGTGCTAATGATAATGTCCCACTTATTTATCTAATGGCATTAAATATACAAATCTAACAGTTCCTTTTTATATTTATTTATTAAATTAATTAATTATTTTTTTTCTTTTTTATTTATTACTATGAACATATTTACCTTTTATTTTGTTCTTATTAGAATGCAAATAAAAGGCTGCTTGAATTATCATAGGCCAAAAGGCAACCATGAGAGGTCACGGCAGTACCTAAGAACTTGGATTTGCCATTTTCTGATTCTGAGAGTGCTGTGCTCTGCTTCCTCCTGCAAAGTTCAATGCGTAAGCTTATAAACAATTCAACCGTTAAAACTCGATCGGAACTTCTTTCTGGATAACGAAGATGGAAAAGACCCAAAAACAAATATACACCGAAAGGAAAGTGTTTACGGAACAGATTATTTATTTTAGCTTGAAGCTTATTCAATATTTGAAAAAGTTTGATAAAAAATATTAAGTTTAAAAAATAGATTTGAGAAAAAAATTAAACTTATTTAAAAAAATCGACTGTGCCTTAATTTTAATATTCAAGACTCGTCTCAAACCATTTTACAATTATATAATATATATTATTTTTATACTTTTACATATAATGCATTTTTTATCATATAAGGAACAAATATATGTAATATAATAGTATAAATATTAAAAAATATGTTAATTATTTATATTTTAAAACTTAATAAAGGAAAAATATTAAATTGTTAAAGATTAACTCAAAAAATATAGTGTTAAGAAAATAAATTAGAAAAAATAAAATGTGGTGGGCCTAAACGGGTTTAGATAAAATCTGATATTCATATTTTAGGCCAGGCTGAGCTTAGGTAAACATAAATGATATTAACACCATGCTTAAGCCTAGTTAGGCCCATGACCAACTCTAATTATATATAATTAAATTAGTTTTCATATTTATATAATTTTTATAAGATTAATATTTTAACAAATCGACTGTTAGATTTAGTAATATAATTGTATTTGTCATCCAGTATATAAGGTTTTTCATTGGTCTGATATCCCTATCATATCGATTGAAAATATTATTTTCTTTGCAATATATATGTAATAGTTACATCAAACAAATAGTTAAACGTTTGTAATTTACTTAAAAATAAATATGCATGATTTATGTGAATAAAACATAAAATATAATGATCCAGTTTAGCAAATATAAATCGTATAAAAAATTATTTATAAAAGAACAAATTTAATTCTTCTCATGTGTATAAATAAAAATTTATACATGACTTAGTTGCCTTTAATTCAATGCATAGAGAATCTATAACGATTATCTCTTAAGTAAAAATATACCCACTTGCAAATAGAACTAACCATGTGAAGCAAATTAGAGCCAACTAATTAATTAAA
>JBBYHM010000003.1:2320970-2341058 GCA_038381775.1 Adansonia rubrostipa | reverse complement strand
AAAACCCAACAACAGATTAAACTTGTGAAGCATCATGGCTAATCTCATAATTCCCATTGCTTCCATTGATCCTTTTTCTATATTGTTATACTCTTCTTTGCTTAGTTTTTGGTTCATCAATCCAATTACAAACTATTTGGAGTTTGAATGATTTGTGCCGTAACTTTAACAGTTTATTCGTCTTAATGAATTATGAGATACCATGGATTTTTTCAAATTTTTTCCCCCTCGAAAATATTCTCTGATTTCTTGGTCTAACCATAAGCAACTAAGAATGCATTAACTATGTGAGTTTCACACATTCTTTTTTCAATACACTTCCTCCAAACTTGAAAAACTATAGCACACTTACATCTTTTGAGTGTTTGATGCTAGTTTAGATATATACCACTTCACTATTTTGTCATCATTAATCAGTGTTCTATCATAACCAGCAAGAGCACCTTTCGGGCAGTGCCATTACAATATATAAACAAGCTTTGTCTAAAGGCAATGATTTAAATTGTGATCGAGGATATGCTTTGGGTCCGTAATATTTATTGCATTTACAAAACAACTACTGTCATCGTTCAATTGAAAAAATAATAATTATAACATCATATTGTGACTACTGTTTAAATTTATGGCTAAAAGTTCATTGCTGCATAATAAAAAAAATAAAAACCTAACAAAATAAAGGGAAAAATGTTGGTAGAAAAAGGCAAAAATGAAATAAATTCTAATGAACCAATCTATATTTTGCTCCCTTTTTTTTTTTTTGAATATTAATGAAGCCGTAGTTGATAAATAAAGAATGATTTGTAAATGTTAAGATTCGAATTTTAAATTTAGCATACGATGAATCATGAATGCCACCAACTGAGGTCAGCTTAAAGTTTTGTTCTGCTTAGCTTTTCACCTCCTGGATTCTCTTGTGCTGATTTCAAAGCCATTTTCCTTCTCATTTGTTGCCATTTCATCTTTGAATCTCATATACATGGATCCTTGTTTATGCCTAAATAATCAGTTTCTCTTAAATAGTATTATTAATTATTTAAATTATTTGAATTGAAATTGAGATAGTTATTAGTAACCTGTCAATTGGTGGGAAAAATTGATTTTAGATCAAGTTAATTTAAGTTTAGTCATTTCAAGTTTTTAAATTTTCAAGTCATTTTTAGGTCATGTTAAACTCAAATGATTGATTTTGGGTCATTTGAGATTCGAGTTAAACGTTTTTAGGTCAATCGGGTTTGACACTCAGATTAATCGATTTTAGATCATTTTGGATTCGAGTTTGACACTAAAATTAATCGATTTCAGGTTAATTATGTTTAAAACTCGAGTTTCTGAGATTTGGGTCATTTTTGGGTTGATTGTTTGAATCATTTTGGGTTCAGATCATTTTGTATTTGAATCATTCTGGACTTGAGTTATTTCTGGTTTGCGTTAGTAGGTTTTGGATCATTGGCTTTTTCGAAATCAAATCGAGTTGGATCAAATTTAAGTTCAATTGAGTTGATCGAGTTTTTTAAGTTTGGATTAGGATTGATAGGTTTATTTGTCAGAGATAAAGATATAAATCAATTAGTGGATACTAACTAGTGGATACCGCCTAATACTGGTATCAAGGAACAAATACTTCTAGCAAAATGAATAAAGTTAAAAATATAATTTTACTTAGAACATGAATAGAATGAACTAAAACATATTTTAAGTGAAATTAATTACACCAAATAAAGTATATTTAAATATGAAAATTTTATGAATCAATTTAAAAATAAATATATTTATTTTTATATGGGATTGCATTATTTAGATTTACATATATTTATTTAAGAATTGAACATATCATATTTAATTTTAAAATTTTTAACAGATTTGATGAGTCCAAAATCTTAAATAAAAGCAAATTAAACATAGAAACACGTGCAACATCCGATACTGATGCTCGGATTCATGTTGCATAAGGTATATCTCCAACCGCAGATACAAAGGGCAAGTGCCATTATTAAAGACAAGGTATTCTGTAAAGTTTCCTTTATTTTTTGCATTTTATAATTTACGATTAAATAATTTAAAAGTTTGAATTAAAAAAAAAAAGAAAACTACAACAAATAACCAATAATTGAAGCATAATCTATTAAAAAATCAAATTTAAATATTTCCTTCTTTTATTTTTAATCTTTGTAATTATCATAGTATTTCCAGTATTCAATAAAAAATAATTTTTTACGTTTGAAAAATGTAATTAAATATTATATAAATAATGGAGAATAGTGACATTCATTTTTTTTTATACTTTCTAAAAGATTTTTACCTCGAAGATTAATTCAATATAATCCAATAATGAAGAATAATTCTATTGGATATATCGAATTAGTTGAAAAAATGTAATTAAATTTTATATAAATAAATGAAGAATAGTGACACTCATTTTTTTATACTTCCTAAAAGATTTGTTACCTTGAACATTAATTCGATATAATCCAATAGAAATGCATTAGTATTTTTTACATTTTTTATTTACTAGTTAAACTTATGAAAATACACATATATCAATGTAATTAGCCAAAAACAGATATTATAAAAGCATCAAAAATATTTTTTAATACTAATTGCAATTTTTTCTTTTACATTTTAATTAAAAATCTCACTACGTAATGAGAATATTTTTCTAGTTAGGTCAAGAAAAATGATGTCAAAAGATACAGATATATTTTTAATGTGCATGTTTTTTACGAGTATATAACATTTTAATTACATTTTTTAATGAATTTTTATAATATACTTCGACCAAAAAAATAAAAGTACACTAGCGTTAAACCCGTGCTATGCACCGGGTATTCTAAACATTTGTCAAAAATTTTGAAAAGATATCAATCTAAAATCAAAATAGAGGAATATAAAAAAGATCAAAGCATCAATTTAGATTATGTATAGTAGATAAGCAGAAACAATAATGTATTACAATGGATCTCATAACTCTAAACTAAAATAGATAGTAAGCTACTATACGTGTTGCAAGAGTTAAAACTTTTTTTCAATGTATATGAATAATATTAAAACTATTTTAAATTAAAATTATAACAAATTATAATTACATAAAAATGACAGTGCACAAATTTAAGCAACTTATCTAAAAAAATCCTAATTTCTTAAATCCAATAAAAAATTTAATTATCCAAAATATCATACCCCAAATAAGAAAACCAGTACCTTACACCTTAATACCCAAATACACCTTTCAAGCCAATTTCCAAGCAAAAGCAATGTGCAATTCAAATCCATCCCATAAAGTATAATAAACATTTCACAAGTTATGACTATTATGTTGGGCATTGATTTCTTATCTTTTATAATGCATCTTTTTCAACATGACTATTGTTTCAATATCACTCCAAACAACCATCAGAATAAAAATTTTGTGATTAAAAACATACTATATTTAAGTGATTGACATGCAAAAAATAATAACAAAAAATAAATATAATAGTATGCCTAAGACTTAAGAATATTTTTTTAATTTATTAGCACATGGTTTAAAAGTTATTATTTCAAACTTTTATACACATGGAGCTACTTAATGAAAGGTTTGAATCAATATGTCATTTTCCAAAGCTGAAGACCGGAAGTAATAGATATAACTTGAAAAACAATATTTTTCGACATTATTACATATAACATTTAATCAACATAAAAATCTTCAAAATTATATCTGGAAATGTTCTTTATGTCAAGCATGTTGAGAGATGTCTAAAATTACAGCAAACAACAAAAGGTATACTTTCCAAAAAATGAAGATAAGTGCTAGAATTTTTGGACAGTACATGTTTAAAATGAAATGGTTAGCATCTATTATAAACCCAAAAAAAAAATAGCAACATTGTGAAATAGAAGCAAAAACAGAACAAATGCAAAAAAATAGCAGCAAGAACATCTTCGAAACAAAAACAAAGAACTCTGCTAATAAGAACAAAGAATAACCTAGAATGAACACACATGGCTAAGAAAAGCAAGAAGAACAAAATAAAACAAAATACAGACTAACCAACCAAAGTGGAACCGAAAGTGTTCACTTCATTATTATCATAGAATTTTTACATAGGGTGGCTATACCAATTTGTGAATCTATAGTCTCATATACTTTTTAGCTATTCAGCCAAACGCTTAAGGATTTCAATAAATTATATGTCGATATAATTGTTTAATGTGTTTGCCGTATGATGTAGATAAGTCACTTCAGCCATCTTTGTGAAGGAAAGTTGCGAGAAATAGAAATGCAAAGTTACACATTGATTCATCTTAGCCACATTGAACTATGAATGATCCGTACTCTACGAAACCAACATTCAAATAAAAGAATTTCAAGGCTTACATCTTTCTTGCAAGAGGCCTGTTGGCTCAAAGAAGTATTCTTGTAACTATAAGCAAAGGGATCATGAAGAGGACTTAATGGAGATGCCTGCAATGTTTCACATTTGAGAAACGAAAAAATAAAAAAGTATTCATAGTTTTCTTAACATTGCAATATATAACGTAAGATAACATCAGATAGTAGATAGTCACAGCATGCTACTGTTTACAAATAGTCTTCTTATATGCGTTCATGCCGCTCTTTTTTCATTGGGTGGAGAACTCCATTTCTTGAAACACCCAAATTTCAGTTTGATGCATTGAAAGAAAGCCAAGAATAGGAATACATGCGAGAATGATGTTTAATCAACTCTAATGATTACAATCATTTTGTGGAAAGATTATACCATAGAAAATTGATACTTAATAAAAAAACATGCCACATTAATTTCGTGAAACCAAAAGCTAAACCAAAACAAACCTTGCAATATTTAGGAATGATAATTAATAAAAATATATTAAACATAAATAAGAAATATAACAAATGATACAAAAACTAATATCCTAAAACCAAATGATTTTAAACACAAAAACTAAAGTTTTAAAAAAGAATCTAGTATTCGAATGGTCTCAGACCAAATTATTAGTAAATGATGAAATATAAATTAATTATATATTCATTATTTAGTTTTCAATTTTGCATGTGAATTCTAGTGATAGTAAAAACATATGAAACAAATTGAACTTAGGAACAGTTATGATGAAGAATATTAGAGGAACATAATTATATTTTGAATTTGCTCAGAAGAATTTCAAGAGGCCAGATTAGAGTGCAATTCCGAAATCTGAGCCTCACAAAAATGCTCCTTAGAAAAATGCAAAGCTTCATTTTCATCACTCTAATTAGCAGTGTCAAAGAACCTAACTAAAACTAATTAAAAGTACATCTATTTAACAACCAATGCCCATTCAAACAATCCAACTTACCACCCATTCTTGTATCAGGATTTTAAGTCAGATAAAGCATGACCAATGCCAAAGTTTTGCAATGACTATATCGAGAGAATAGGCTTCGAAAGGCCACTTACCTATGATGTTGCTTATGCATTGAAAGTTCGTCACTCGGACAGGGAGTATTTTTGAGAACCAATAGAGATGGATAAAAATGAAAATGAAAGCTCTCCAAGAAATCTGTCTTGTGAGATTTTGAGCAATCCAAGCTAGTTTTCAGCAACGGAATGCTTCCCTCGATACTATGTTCAATTAACTGCGAAAAATAAACAGGCCATAGCAGCATTTTTTACCCAGAAAATTGTATTAAATTGAAAAGAATCAAACAAAGCCCATGTCCCAGCATACACTTCTCGCACTCACAGCCATTAAAGGCCACATGGTAATTGATAAATAAGATAAACACGTAGGAATTCAAACATCTTAAATTACATATAACCAGATGTTATCAAACAAAAAAACAAAAAAACAAAAAAGAACATGCAAACATAAGAGGCAGAAAAAGTAACTGTAAAAAGTGAACACATTAACCTAAAACGAAGATCACCTGCAAAAAGTATAATGATAAGTCATAAGACAAGGAAAATATGAATTTCAAAGTAATTCAATTACAAAGGTATTCACATACGAAGAAAAGACATTATAAATCATTGAAAGTTCAACAATAACCTCGACTGAAAGGGTACATTTAAAAACTAAGCATTTGATAACAGCGAAGACCTTTAGAGTATTTTTCTTGGTTACCCCATAAAAAACCCAAGGACTGTTGACCTATTATAGTACTAAGATTGTCTTCAAGGAAAATAATTATATGAACAATGTAAAAGATGAAGACAATCTATCGTAACAGACAAAAACTTGATCAAGCATTCAATAAAGGCCATTCTATTGTAAGTTCAGCATATATAATCAAGATTGATATAACCCAAAATAAACACAAAGTATAAAACTAAATGAAAATGCAGCATAACATACCTACTCATAAGAGCCTTATTGAGAGCCATCAGACCCTATTTACTTTAGATTTGAAGGTGTTTTTATCTCTCAGAAGTCCCTTATCGTAAATAATGTTGAAAGTATGATTCAAAATTGAATTAATGTTTGACTAGTTAGTTGAATTTGTTTGTCATGTCTCTAGTTTTCAGCATCTTTTTTGTTTTAGTGTTTTATGCATGCGATCTGTTTGAGAAAATATTTGTTAGATGTGGGCTCTTAATTTTTAACTTATAAGTGAGTGTTATTAGCTTTGTTAGTTATAAAAAAAAGTTTATATATAAACATTTTCAGTTCTGAATAAAAAGTAGATAGTAATATTTTTTTGTAGCGTTTTACTCTTGTCTTTCTCTATTAAACTAAGTTAGAAATTACTGCAGTTTTTTTTCTCCATCTCCTTCCATTTTTTTGTGTGCTCTGTGACTGTATAGGTTTTCTAAATTCCCAACAAATAATTATTTAAAAGAAAATGTTAGTATGAGGAAATGAAAAAATAAAGCCTACAAACATAAACATACTTCAAAAGATAAGAGTTACAACTTGCAATATTTTATTAGATGCATCACTTTTCACTGCTTTCAAATCAATTGTTGCCAACACCAAAATCAATTGGAGAAACCTAAACAAGCCCAAACCACGCTTTATACAGATTAAAAACTAACATTTTTTAAAAGTAAGCTTTAAAACTAATTATGATAGTTAATATAAGCAGGGGATAAATTTAGACAAAAAAATATACAGAGCCTAGAAAATGGCAAAACATAGCAGAAACAAAAACATGCAAGAATGATAGAGAACTAAACATGGAAGCAAAGAAAATAAATTCGAATATATAAAAAAAAAGTAAGAACAGCAAAAGAATAGAAAGAACAAAGAAAGAAAATTATACAAAAATTAAACAAAATTTTAAAATAATATTGAAATAAAAATTTGCCCTCACTTTTCAGGTTAGTATTGCTCTAACTCTAGTATCTCTTTCTTTTTTTCCTCTTGTTTTTTCTTTCCTTTTCCCATTTTCATTCATATTAGCAATGAACAGCTTGACAAACCATGAAATTGGCCTCACTAATCTATCCAAGCTTCAACTATTCTCCTTATTTCTTCCCATTCTCTCTCTCAAACCTTTTTCTTTCTTTTTTTTTTTGCTCATTCATTTTTCATTCTTATGGGTGACAATCAATTCAACGGATCAAATTTGGCCTTAGTTTCTATATAAAGCCCTACACTTATTATTTCTTCCCCTTCACTCATTATCTCTCAAACCATTTTTTCATCTGCTTTTTCTCCTTACCTCTATCCATATAAAAAACTTTACTTTTAATTCCAAAGCAATTTTAAACCTTAAAAAATCCACTACAAACAAAATAAAACCAAAAATAATTCTGAAAGAAAACTTAATAAACTCTGAGAAAGAAAACAAATTAAATGTAGAAAATAAGAAACCAAATAGACAAAACCTAACCAAGGTCTTGCTGAAAACCATTCTCTGATTCAATTCGCACCTTATTAATAGGAATGCCAAATACATTTTTGATATATTTCATTAATTTTGAATGGATTATATATATATATATATATATATATATTTGAGTTATCCATTATACCATTACTATTTAGTCTTTGTTTAATTTACATGTTAAAGTTAATATAAACAAATATAGCTCATTGACTACATATATTTATATCGTTAAAGTATTGCATGTAATAGACGTTATATGCAAGAAGATAATATACTAAGGTAAATAGTCTAAATTGATAATCCATTGTCTATGGGGTTAATGTGAACAATTAACTCATGTTAAGACTATTATATCATCCAAATCCAATTAGAGAGATAGTTTATCTTGGCTATGTGGAGCAGTCCAACTCCTAAGTAGAGACATAGATATATCACTTAAAAATGCTAATAATGGGACTAGACCAAAGTGCAATTAATACATTAATAAATTCGCTTTTTTGGATTAATTTACTTTTGACGTTCATTGTGTAATTACTTAAATCCTGAATAATTAATTAACTCTATGTGCATAACTTGTATGCTTTGGTGTTCCAAAGGCTAAAACATTTTCGAAGTAGTTAGTTACTAGATCCGTTTGCAGGGTAATAACCTATATTTGATGAAAGCTTTATTTATAGATATGGAATCATTGATCCTATAAAGAGTTGAGGTTATCCTCTTAAAAAACATTATACGAGATGGTGAAAATGGACGAGGCCTCAATCATTTGTCTTAGGAATGCCCTAAGGATGAAAGATATTATGATGTATTTCAGTAATTTGAACTAATTAATCATTTTATATATTCAAGTTTTATTATTACATCATTGCTATTCTATCTTCATTTAATTTACATGTTAAAGTAAATGTAAGAAAAAATGGCTTATTGACTACTTGAATTTATACCATTAGAATATTATATATAATAGTCTTTATGTGCAAGAAGATAACGTTATAAGGAAAGTAGTCTAAATTGATAGTCCATAGTATATTAGGTTAGCAATTAACTCATGTTAAGACTACTATGTCATCTAAATCCAATTAAGAAGATGGTTTTCATGGCATCTGGAGTGGGATGACTTCTAAGTAGAGACATAGATATATTACCCAGAGGTAGTGATATATCGGACCAGACCAAAGGGCAATTACTCCATTAATAGGTTCGTTTACTTATATTAATTCACTTTTGATGTTCATTGTAGAATTACCTTAATCTTGAGTAAGTAATTGACTTCATGTGTATAACTTGTATACTTTGATGTTCTAAAGCCTAAAATATCTCAAAGTAGTAAGCTATTAGACCAGCTTGTTGGGTATATGACTTATACTCGATAAGAGCTTTATTTATAGATATGGAATCATTGCTCCTATACAGAGTTAAGGTTATTCTCTTAAAAGGCATTATATGAGATAGTGAAAATGGATGAGGCCTCGGTCATTTATTTACCAAATGATAAATTGTTCATATGTGGTGAACAATCATTTTCACATAAATATTATAATGGAACTTTAAGATAAGGTGATCAAGTAGGTAAAGCAAGCTTTTAACCTTAAGTTGATCACGGATATCATATGAGGGTATTGCACATATGACAAGGTCATTGGACTAAAAGGCTATTTATAAAGCTATCTTTAGTGGTATGACTCTGAGATTAATAATTATATGATTAATTTTTCGATATAGAATAATTAATGCATAGATTATTTGAACCTAATTATATATGTCCAATTGGTCTCTTCACTCATTTAATATAATTCCTTAATGATCAAAATATCCGTTGTTGGAAGATTCTCAATATGGTGAAGTAGTGCGCTGGACACACTTCTTTAGGGGTGTAAGCATTTTTTCAGTAAATAAGTGAAAGAAATTTTTCGTATTATTTATTTAAAATATATATTTAATTTGATTAAATATTTTTAGACAAGAATTAATAATTTAAATTAATTATATTTATCTCTCAATAAATATATGAATTAATTTAAATTAAAAAGATATAGGAAAATTAATTATTTATATAATTAATTTGATATCTATGAATTCTTATTTAAATATTTATTTGTAAATTAAATATGAATAATATTCTAAATAAATTAAAGGAAAATTATTTTATTTAATTAATTTTTGATTAAAATTAATTATTTTACTATAGATAATTTCATTTTGATGATTAATACATTATTATTCTATTCCACATTGCCATGATTTTATTTTGAATCAGAATTGAAATTTTAGAAATTTATCAGGTTAAATAAAATTTAAAATTTAATTATAGTTAATTAAATATTCAAAATAAACGAGCTAAACTCCATAAAATAAATTGAGCCAAAAATATATAGATATTTTTAGGCTTAGCCGAAAACTTGGTGGACTCCTATATGAAGGTTAGCGCCACATATTAGGATTTTATAGAGGTAGTAAAATAATTATTTTAATTAAATAATTAAAATTAAGGCTATTTTGTTACTTGATATAAGCAACAGGTATATAAGGTTTCAGGTTAGACTTTGGCGCTACACACTAGGGGTTTCTAATCACAACCTAGTGGCATAAGGTGGTCATTAAAGAGAATTAAGCTGTACAAATCTAGAGTTGATAAAGACAAAGATTGCCTACACACTCTATCATCCGGGAGTTAGAAAATAGTGGAGAATGCTAGTTGGTTGAAGCTTTTAGATGGATCTAAGAATTTTGGACGGCATCCTCAAATCTGCAACTCAAATAATTGATGATGGTAGTGTTATTGTATAAAACAACATGATTTAAAATGATCTGATTTCAAATTTTTAAAATTCCACTGCGTAAACTATTTTGTTCCAATAATTTGTTTATCAAATAATAAAGTGTTCACATATGGTGAACAATCATTTTCACATAAAGAGTATAATGGAACTTTAAGATAAAGTGATCGAGAAGGTAAAACAGGCATTAACCTTAAATTGATCATAGATATCATATAAAGGTATTACATAGATGACAAGGTCATTGAATCAAACGGCTACTTATAAAGCTTGTGTAACATAGCATATAATTAGAAGTGCACCTTCAAATCTTTAGTGGTATGACTCAGAGATTAATAATTATATTATTTTTTATTCAATATAGAATAATTAATATATAGTTTATTGGAATTTGATTATATATGTCTAACTGGTCCCTCCATGCTTAGCATAATTCCTTAACGGATGGTTATTGGTCGAAATACCAAAAGTCGGATGATTTTTAATATGATAAAGTGGTGCATCAAATACACTCCCTTGGAGGTGTGAGCTTTTTCTATTGTAAATAAATGAACATTAATTTTTGGTATTATTTATTTAGAATATATATATTTAATTAAATTAAATATTTATTTAGACAATAATTAATAATTAAATTAATTATATTTTTATGATAAATAAATAAATTAATTTAAATTAAATATATAAAAAAATTAATTATTTATATAATTAATTTGATATTTATACAATCTTGTTTAAATATTTATATATAAATTAAATATGGATAATATTCTAAATAAATAAAGAAAAATTATTTTATTTATTTTTAATTTTTGTATTTCACTATAGTTGATTTTATTTTGATGATTATTACATAATTATTCTATTTAAATAAAATTACCATTAATTTATCTTGAATTAGAATTGGAGTTATGAAAAATTATCCACTTAAATAAAATTAATAGTTTAATCAAAATTAATTACTCAGATTAAACAATAAAACTCTTTAAAATAAATAAGACCAAAATAATGTATGAGCACGTTAGGGCTTAGCGGAATTTTGTGCAATACCCACATGAGGGTGGGCGACTAACGAGGTGGTAAAATAATTATTTTAATTAAATAAAATTAAAATTAAAGATATCTTGTTACCTAATATAAATAAGAGGTAACTGTTTAGAGTTTTAGGTTAGATCATTTGCGTCACATTTAGTGGTTCTAATCACAACATTTTATGACACAAAGGTGGTTTTGACAGAGAATTAAGCCGTAAGAAATTCGGCGTTGATTGAGACAAAAAGTGCCAACATACTCTACCATCAAAGAATTGGAAATAATGAAAAAAAGCTAGTTAATTAAAGCTTTCACATGAATTTACTTTAAAAATTCTAAAATAACATTTGTTAGTCTATAACTTAAGTAATTATTATAATAATTTTATTGTATATGATAATACGATCTAATTTTAAAAAATTTTAAAATTTCATTGCGCAAATCGGCATGTTTTCCTGCACTAATTCATCGAAAAAAGTGCACTGTGTAACTATACTCACCAACTGCCCTATATAAGAAAATAAACACCGTCAAGTAGTGTACTGGGAAGTTACAATAAAACATTAAAAAGAAACCAAAAATTCAAATAGAAAAATTAAAAGTTTAGCCAGCATAGAAATGGAAAGAAAACAGGGTATAATGAAAGCCAAACATTGATCCAAAATGCAAAACTCAGAAAGCCCAACATCCTCATAAAAAAAAAATCAGTTAAGAAAAAATATTGACTGACTAAAATAACCCCATAAATTTCAGCAATTCCTCTTGAGTCCCAAGACTCAAAAATAATAGTAAGCAGAAAAGTATTGTATAACCATACCCACCAACTGCCTTGCATGAGAAAACAAAGAGTGCCAAGTAGAGTACTGGGAGGTTACGATAAAACATAAAAAGAAAGGAAACCAAAAACTGAAATAGAAAAAATTAGAAGTTTAGCTAGCCTTGAAGCGGAAAGAAAACGAGCCAGAATGAAAGCAAAAAATTGATCCAAAATGCGAAACTCAAAAAGCCCAACTTTACCATTAAAAAATTCAATTTAAGAAAAAATTTGATTGACTAAAATAATCCCATAAAATTTCAGCAATACCTCTTGGGTTGCACAACTCAAAAATAATAGTAAGTATAAATTATTAATAATAGTCTATAGATTAATCAATTTTTTTTTTTTATGTTTTGATAATTTCTTCTGCAATGGATATCTTAATAAAGCCATTTGATTTATCAATAAAACTATACTTGTTTTACACGTAAAATTTTAAATCAATATGATACTTATTCATATCAATATCGATGAGAATACTACTCTTTTTATATAATTAATAGTTGAAAATTCTTACATTCAAACAAATGATTAAACATTTGGCATGCACGATCGATATAAATAAAGTGTGAAATATAATGATTCTATTCAACACAGATAAATCATATAAAAAATTATGAAAGTAATTTAATTTTACATCATTATAATTTAAAATTTTACATACACGATATGAACAATTATATTAATAAATCTAACAATCTATTCGTTAAAATATAACCATATCAAAAATAAAGTTATAACCGAATCCTCCTCTATATATATATATATATATATATATATTATCAAGCTAAAACAACCTAACTAATATTCTAGGCTGCTGCAATCCATTTTCTTGATGGTTTTCCTTAGAGCCTGCCCTATTTGGGCCTCACTTTTTGACCGCTTCATTTTTGTGATAATTATCTTCATTGATGGAGCTTAAACGGCTAAAATATTTTAGAAAAAAACTCTTAAACTATTTCATTTTCCTTAGTATAAGCCATTATATTTTTATTGTACTAAAATAAATTCTTATCTTCTGATTTGTTCTTAGTTAAATCTTTATTTCAAGTGAAAGATTAATTTATATTAACGGTTTATTTAAGAATAATGTAAAAGCTAGGAGCTCATTTGAATATAAGTTTAAGGTTAAGGGTTTGTTTTGATACAAATTAAAAAGTTCAAAGTTTATTTGGATGTACAAAGTATAAAGAATAAAGCTGTAAAGTTTAATGTATCTTTTATCATTATTTTAGTCAGCTTATATATCTAAATATAATAGTTGAGCCTAAACTATTATATTTAAAATTTTCAATATATATATGTATATGTCTTTTTATGTGTAAGTTGAATAAAGATGAATGCATTTGCGCATGAATTTAGGTGTAAAAAATGTGCACACTATAAAAGGATTAAAGCAACAAGGCATAGCCCATTGAATAATAAATCACAATAAAAAATATTAATAGAAAAGGCAATTTGCAAGTTTTGAATTCGAGAGCTTTAATGCCAAATTATATTGATGACTAGTTATCTCAAATGTGGTAAAAAATTTTGGACGGAGGTCAAATTAGTGTAACATTTAGTTTTCATTCAATTGATTAAATTGATTGAATTAATTAAATCCGTTAATTCATTTAAATAAGATTTTATATATGTTTAAAAGAATTTTAATATCAAATAAATATTAAATATACTAAATTATCAATATAAACATGTATTTGGCTCAGTAGCTTGGTCTTTAGTATAATTTTAAGAGATTATAGATTCAAATCTCATCAAATATAAAAATATTTTTTAAAAAAATAATTAAAAAATATTTTTAACCAATTTTTAACTATTTTTAGTAGTTTTTTAACCGATTAAACTGGTTTTAGGTTAGTTCAATTAAAATCTGATTTTTTTAGTGGTTTTGGACTAATTGAACTTCTAGTTTTTGGTTCCCAATTTAACCAATTCAACCATCCGGTTCGATTCCCTTTTTTCAATCATAATCCCAAAAGCTCAAACCAATAGGAAAAAAAATCCAACTATCATATTTAAATTTCAACATTTATATTATAAGATTTAACAAAATGAACGATCTAATTCAATGTTGATAAAATTTTTAAATTTTACAAATGAATTAATAAGATGATACATATTTTTTAAGTATATTAAAAACATTAAAAAAAATACAGTTATTGCTATCTTGTCAGTCCACTTATGAAATTAACAATTTTATCATTAGTATATAGAAAACAAACTCTTCATCAAGTCAAATGCAAAATGTTGTTGCAGATACAGCTTAATTCGGCATATGCGAATTTGTATAAAATTTTGAGTGCACAACAAACAAAGTACAATATAAGCAGTCGGCATCTATATATATATATATATATATATATATATATATATATAACATAGAGGTTAGGAGACTTTTATAGGAAAAACAGTCAAATTATGCGACAAAATCAATGATTAGTTTAAAATTTGTCACCATAGTTCAATTTTTTTTTTCTTTTTCATGGATGTTTCTCCAGAAAGAGCGAGGAAAGTAAAATGCATGAAAATATTTTGGAAATTTGCAAGGTTTTTCCTATGCTTTTGGACTACTTTTGTTTGCCGGTACAAATATTATTATTATTATTATTATTATTATTATTATTATTATTGAGACACTGGATTGAAGTTTTTTAATAAATTAAAAACTCTCATATGTCTTTAGTGATAAATTAAAATCTAAATAAATGAGATACATGATAGCTTTTAAATTTCTCATGAAATTAAAAAAACTTTATTGCTTATATTTAATAATAATTTATAAATTTAATATATTAATAATTTATATAAATTATATAAATTTGATGAATCATATTTTTATAATATATTATATTTTAATTATTTTTTATTAAATGTAAACGTATCATATATAAAATTAGAAGATCTAAAATGTCCTATTGATTAACAACGAAATTGATTGATTTGGAGTCATTGAAAGGTTTCGTCATAGGGTCCTTTTTTTTTTCCTCTTTAATTTAATTAATAATATTATATATGCAAACTTAAATGGAAGGAAATTTCTTGGTAAGTGGCGGTGGTGAGAGAATTCTTTATTTTCCATTGCAAATAATTGAAGATATATCGAATAAAAAAAAACTTACTTGGACGGATCAATGAGCGATTATGAAGGCCCGTGGCCTAGGTATGCGGCATCCACCAGGGGCACCTGCCTATGGTCTCTCAAAGGTCGGAGAGCCTACGTCATTATTTGTGATAAAACTTTAAAAAGACTTGAAAAGTAATTTTCTCCGTGCAGTTGGCGCTTAATTAGAGGGGTATCTTCAATACCATTAATTAACGTATTCCACATCTTATTTGTCAATTGAAAATGGAACCAAATGACCCTTCTTTAAAACTTAATAAAGAAATGGAATAGAGTCGGACGGACTGAATTATCTGTCAAAATTTATTTGATTTTTGAAATAATTTAAATAAAATGTTAAATTTAACAAATAAATTTTATATTTTATGTTTTTTTTTCCCTTACTTCGAAGGAAATTATCTTTGCTGTCAATTAGGAATATTCAACTGGCAACGTTTTCAACACATTGAATCATAATTCAATTTTGTATTAATGGAGGTCTATAAAGGGAACTATAAAATAATAATAACTTGATCAAGACTTGTATAAAGTCAAGATGAAAGCTGTCACACTTTCTTTGTTTACTTCAGAAAACTGTAAATCTTATAATAACAACCCATAAGTATTATTTTTCTTTTTTGGTCGTTGTTGAACACTAACTCCAACGAAAATTATAAAAAGAGAGAGAGAGAGAGGGAAAATACAAAGAAAATCTGTCCATATCAAATTCAAACTTCTCTCCTATAATTTTCTTTGCCTATATCTATCTCACTTCCTTAGAAGTTTACAATATTCAAATATCCTTATTTGAATTCAAGATTTTATTCGTTTGATTCGTATAATTAATTTTAAAGATGATTAATAATTAAGTTTGAGATTCGAATTTTAGTATTTGTGATTTTTTACCTCATTATTGATAGGTTACAACTTTTTTTATACAGGAAAATATCGTTAGCCTGCGATGGCCTCTAATCCAAGGACATCTCCGGTAGCCTTCACTTCGGATGGCTGGTGCCGTTACCGAAGGTCTTTACCTCTGGAAACCCAGTTGCGTTTCCAGCAGCCGCCATCTCCATCTCGGCTGCTTTCACCTCGTCTCGGAACTTCTTGTAAATGTCACTCTTATAAAATTTCCTAGTCCTCAGTACCAAAAGAAATGACACAACAGTGCCAAACAATGTGGCAGCTGTGATTATAATGAAGGACAACTTGAAGCATTCAACCCCGTTGCAATCCAGATCCTCACCTGCTTTCCTCACAATCCCTAAAGCTGCCATTTGCTTCTTAGCCTGTTTATCATACAAATTCCCAGCCACTTTCACATTTAGTATATAGGACCCAATAGGGCTGGCAACCGACCCAAAATTGTACAATGTAGAATAGTACTTGAGGCCAAATATTTCAGAAATTATGGCAAAAAGCAATGGCCATTGAGCCCCAAAGCAGAACCCAATGATTACTGATGCAACATAGAGGCCACCAGGGACATCAAAGGCTATTAAAAGGTGACCAACACATGAGAAAAGCATGATCAAGGTGAGCATTAGAGGTCTAGGAAACTTGTACTTGGTCAGGAAAATTTCTGATACAAAACCTGATGTAACCCTGCCTAGGTAGTTCCATATACTTACAAGGGATACGAATGTGCTTATGCTTCTTTTAGGGTACCCCAAGGAGGTTCCAATTTGTCCCAGATTGTCAATTGCTGTTAAGGTACCCCCAACCCCACAAATTGTGGCTAGGAAAAGAATGAACATGTCAAGGCTGAAAAGTGCCTGTAGGATTGTGTAGTCTTCCCCTCTGTTTGGCGGTTTGAATGCTGTTTTCCAGCAGGAAACATTGGCTTGATCGTTGCTCGACTCGTTATTGGCTAACATCTTTGCTGTGCTTGATGATGAGGGAACGTCAGTGTTCTTAGCAGACACCTCGGAACTCGGCTTCTCAACGGCGATTTTTAATGGAGAAGGATGATTTAAGGCCCTATTTTTGGCCTCCCAAAGCTTGTATTCTTCCATAATCACAACCCCAAGTGGCAAAAACAGCAGGAAAAGAACCATGGCAGCACTGCCACCGTATTCAGGCCTTGTGAACAGAAATTTCTTCTCAACAATGATAATAATCATCAAGAAAGAAGCAAGTCCAAGAGATATGTAGAGAAATTTGTAGAAAACTTTGAGCTCGTTAGCTTGGTGAGCCACCTTCATGATCCGAATTGTTCGAACAAAACAAAGCGAAATCACAGCTGGTAGCCAACCAATAAGCAAAATCAAGGCCTTTGAATCATCACCATAAAAGGCATGGTACAACTGAGTTATGATTGCACCACTCAAGCCAACATAGCCTTTCAGGATCCCAAGAACAACTCCCCGGCTTTCGGGGAAGTTCTTGACGCAGGTAACGAGCGATCCAGTGTTGGCAAAAGATTGAGAATTGGCACCGATGCAAATATACAAACACATGTGCCACACTTGAGGTGTAGCCATTCTTTTGGTGACGGCCAGCCAAATCATGAAGTACCCAAAAAAGTTGAGGACTGCCCCAACTGATAGCACGAACCAAGGGGGTGTGACCTCGGCTATCAGGCCTGAAAGGACACCGACATTGGTGCCTAAATCCTTGAAGAAACTGAGCAGATTCAGGGTGGTTTGATCGTATCCTAAAGATGTTTTAATTTCGTTTGAGTAGAGGCTAAACATGTAGGTTGCACCAGCAGCTGACATGATCAACAATGATCCGAAAACCATTAGCCATGGCCCTGTTAGGATCTGAACAGCAAAGCTCTTCATGTTTGGCATCCCACCAGGTCCTGCAACCACCATTTTTTTGGGGCAAATTCTCTGTTGCTGGATTGTTTCAAATGGTAGTATTTTCGAGAAAGATTAATGTTTTGAAGATTGTTTGTGAAATTATTGGTCACTATATAGAGAAGGAACAAATGAGCGTGTGATAGTGCGAGTGCAAGGAAAGCGAGAAAATTGGAGGACAAAATCGTCAATAGTGACTTGCAGAGTCTTTCAAGGAAACTGTGGATAAATTATTATTTAAAATTTAAAAATAAAAACAATCTTTTAAATATAAATCGAATTTAAGTTTTAGATTTTGTTAATTAATTCGTATAATGATTTTAAAAAAAATAAGGTTTAATTGAATTGAATTTAATTTTTATTTAAAATTTAAAAATAAAAACAATCATTTAAAAGATAAATGGAATTTAAAATTCATATTTGGTTTGATTAATTTATTTAATAACTTTTAAATTATAACGTTTAACGAATTTGGATTCGATTATTATTTAAAATTTGGAAACAAAAACAATGTTTTAAATATAAATGAAACCTAAAACTTAGATTTAATTTAATTGATTCATAAAATTACACTTAAAATGTAATATTTTAAAAAATTAAATTAAAATATTATTTAAATTTTAAAAATAAAAAAATAATTTTAATTTAAATAAAATTAAAATTTTAAATTTAGTTTGATCTATTCGTATATCCACTTTAAGAACTTACAGATTTAAATTTGAATATAAAGGAATTTGTGGATAAATCCCCAAAACAAATTTTCTTTGTTGGAAATCTTATCCAGAAAGAAATTTTATTTACAATAATGGTAAAGATTGGGAGTATACATACTTTGCTTCTTTTTCTTTACACGTTTGGCGATTATTAATGAGCCGCCACTTTCGACATAAGGCCTTGACCTTTACTGTTGTAATAACGGCCACCTTTTTTTCCCCATTTAGTCACCTAGGCTTAACGCACGCGTGACTTTCCTTCTATTTTTCTTAATTATATTCGAAATTAATGTTAAATTTATCTCTACATTATTAATTAATATTCGTATTTATATTTGTCTTTAAATTTCAATTTTGATAAATTTGCTCATTCTACTTTTAATTTTTATTTTTGAAAATAATATAAAAATTAATAAAAAATTTATTAGCATTTTCATTATTTAATTTTTTATAAAATATTTCAATTTTATTAGTTTTGTTAAAATTCAATAAAATTGAAATTTATTTAAAATTGCAGTACAACGAAAAATCAATATTCATATAGCAACAAATTTCATCTTAATGCCTTATATTTATTTTTTAAGCCTAACAATATAGGTGTATATATATATATATATATATATATATATATTTTAATTCACTTAGAGAGGAAAAAAAATCTAAACTTGGATTTTTTAAAAAAGTTTAAATAGGGAAATACACGAATTTTCAATTAAAAGAGTGGAGATTAAATCCTCTTTTTGCAAAATTTATAGTTGTTTAATTCTACTTCCTTCTAAGTACTGTCTCATTCAACACAAAAAACATTATAATAAATATGCAAACATTGGGATGAAAAAAAATAGACAGGAGATGTACCAATAATCTCTCGATCTAATGGTTAGGAGTCTATTAGCGTTAGTATGTATGCTTAAGTTTAATTCTAAGTATCTTTCTTTCATGCCTAAATTATTAAAAAAAAAAAAACAATCAACTATGTACATCTTATAAATATTTAAAAATGAATCCATATAAATTACTCAAAATTCAAATTTGCCTATTATC
>JBBYHM010000003.1:2295203-2310439 GCA_038381775.1 Adansonia rubrostipa | reverse complement strand
TACGTCACCCTAGTTTTTCGATATCTATGAATTTATTGCCTTAGACTTTTCCTTTGATTTAGATTCATCCTCCATCAAATGATTATTTATTAAAAGTCAGTTACTCAAAATTGTATATGCTCCAAAAACTGATTAAGTATGAACAAACAACAAATAAACAATAATCAATTGGGCATTTCTCTTTCATTATAAACATCACCATCATCAATCAGAATAATGCATTCTCAATTTATAATAACCACATATCATTTGACTTGAGGATGCCCTACAGCCTTGTCAGTTTATTATTATTATTATTATTATTATTAAAATCGGATTTATCCGATATTCAAATATAAAACAATAATCAATGATCAGAGTTTGCTGAAACAATTTGGTCAGGTATTTATATTATTAAAAAGGTCATTTGTTAGCTTACGGCTATTGAAATGGACTTATGGATTTGATCTGGCTGGAGTTATTCTTAAAGTGGGATACGGGAGGCTAGCATCCAAGTTTTAGTCGGTCATATAAGAACAAGGATTCGGTCAATGGGTTAAAAAAAATATTTAATTATTATTTTTTTATAAATTATATTTAATTTAGTACTTTTATAAAATTGAAAAAAATAATTTATTAATTATATTTATATTAAATATTACTTTAATTAGTATGATTAGACACTTATTACCATTTCTCTAAAATTAATAATGGAAAGCAATCGAATTATTACAATATACACACGATTATCTTTCAATTGAGGTACAAATTCTTCCAAGGATTTGTCTGAAGGTCAATTTTCCAATTGATTAAATGCAACTTGGAAAGGGATTTGGAAAGGAATATTAACGGCAAAACCTTGTGCGAAATGGAACTCTGACAACATTCAATCTTCTAAACAAATGTAATTTTGCATTGATCTGGTTCGAATGTAATTTTATTTTTTATTTTTTTGGAATGGAAGTAGGATGAAGTGAGACGATTCTTATAGATGCTTGTTTCGCTCAACCCGTCTCATCTTTTGAATTTATATTATTTATAATAGTTTTTTTTTATAATATTAAATTAAAAATAATTAATAAAAATGGGATGTAACGGAATGAAATGTTTATAGTTTCAATTGACATCCGTAGAAATAAGGTTGGTAATAATACTTCAACATCCATTAAAACTAGGAAAAAAAAGTGAATAAAAGAGTTTTCGATCCATTCCATTGCCATCTCTAAGTTTTTCGATGATTTCATGATCTATATTTGCTAAAGAAAAATGTATAAATTGAAGAACCTGCTTCATAGAATGAATCTAGCAATTTCAGTTTAAACCAAATCCTAGAAACAATGGGAATGCTTTTAAAACTAAGTAGGACATATATATAAGCCATAAGAAAACGTGCAGATTCTTTGGGGGAAAAAAATAAAGAAAATTGATGAAAATTCTGGTATTTGTAAAGATGCTGAAATTGACTTGATGAAGTGTTGAAGGATTATTTATTTATTTATTTATTTATTTATTTTTTTCTGATATAAGGAGATTAAACAATGAATATTTCTTCTGGTATTGCTTTGCATATTAATGGTTAGGTCTTAGAATCTTAAGAAAAATTTATTTATTTTTTTGATATGCTGTCAAATAGGAGATTAAGCAAAATATATATTCAAAGATTTGAAATAATTAAACAAATCCCTTATTTTAATGAATTTGATCTTGAAACTAAATAATTATTGAGTTTAACTTAATGAACAGCTCAAATATAACTAAAAAAAATCCCTTTTTTTTTCTAGCTCATGTGCATTGAAACTAAACCTATCAATGATTGTATTTAAGAAATTAGTTAAAATACTGAATATTTTTGTCTTTTTTTTTTCTTTCTTTTTTGACAAGTTTGTTGTATGAACGTTGATTTTCTGGGACATGGAAGAGGTATAATCATCTTAATAATAATTTCTGGGATGAGATTTTGAAGAAAATTTTCTTAGTACATTATTAGTGATTTGTTTTTTAATTTATCAATAAAGTTGAAGGTTACGGTTAACCATCTAACTTAAAATTTATTGATACTAAATGGAGAAATCCAATTTGAATATACAATTATAAAAAAATCTAAAGCTTCACCGATGTAAAATAATGTCACTTTGTTAGATCTTATCATATATAAACAAAGATAAAGAAGCCTATCAGGTGATAGATTCAAAAAGAGTAATAAGTAGGAATAACATAATAGAATTGTATTAAAAAAAATATGAGCTCTAGTATTGTGTTACATTCAACCTAAAATCAATTAATAAAAGTTGAAACACCCAATTTGCATATAAGATCATAAAAAATTCAAGACATAGAACAAATAAAATAATACCACTTTATCCGTTAACACAAATCTTTTAGATCACCGTCCATAGTGACTGAGATAATAATCTGAGATTATATATTATGCTAAGAAATTAATGTTTGAAATTTATAATCACACTTTTCTAATTAAAAAACAAAAAGAAGAAAACTTGTTACAGTTGCAAGTAGCATATAGCAGCAATTCTTAACCAAAAATGTGAGGGGGTTAGTGAACTGAGATCATCAGTTCATTTTAAGTCAATGCCACACTTTTCTCAGTTATAGAATGATAGTAAAGTATAGTTGCTAGAATCATGTTTATTCAAATTCGGAGTTTAATTCGATTAATTTATATCATCACTTTTAAAAAAATGACATTCAATAAATTTAAAATTCGAATCTCAACATCCGTAATTTTTAACCCAATATTCGGATTACAATTTTTCGTTCTTAGAGAAAGAAGCGTGCATACTCTTTCTATGTCCCATTCGGGACCAAAAAGTCAATGGCATTGTCTCAAAGGCATCTTTGCAATCTGTTATTTTTTTTCCTCCATAAATGATGGACGTTATTGAATATTCTATCTAAATAACAACTTGTAGAAAACAAGAGAATATCTCAGTCATTGGGGACCAGCAAAATAGCTTATATAATAGCTTAGAATTTATTAGTATTTTTTTGCCCATTTCCTTTTCTTCAAAAGTTTTGTTCCCATTTCTAACCTGTTATGTACGTCATTCTTATTTTTTTTTTAATTTCTTTTAAAACGTTCATATTTGATATCTTTAATATATATAAGATATGATATTCCAAATATATATATATATATAATATAAAATAAATTATACTTATATCAAATACTCTTCTCAAGTCTAAATAAGGTTACATCCGTATTGAATTTTCATTATTAAAAATTTCATTTTCTAACTCGTCTTAATGTCAAAGTTCATATTTATGTATATTTTGCGCGGAATAAATCCCGTACGTTTATTAAGCAGACAGTAATTTGGAAGTTTCTTATTAGTAAGATTTATAAGGGGAGAGAAAGATTATTGATATGATTTGCATAGAATTTGTTTATGGAGAAATACAACATATACTCACACAAAATAAGTTATTCTAAATTTCTTATTTATTGACATATATATACACACACACACTATATGAACACTCAAACTAAAAAAGAATCCGACTGCTTAACTACACAATAAAAAAAATTATTCTATTTATTATGTATATATATATATATATATATATTATCTTCGTGTCAATTGCCACACAGTCGGATAAAATAGGATTACCAGAAAATAGAATATAATTTGATACTTCATGATGTAAAAAAAAAGAATAAACAGTAAACCTGTTAATTTTTAACACAACACAGATTTATATATTACTCGATGTATTAATATGTTAAAAATATTTTTATAAAAATATTTTAAATATAATTATGACATACGAAAACAATATGAATATCAAAAAAATCAGTACAGGAATCGCAAAGCAGATATTTTCTTGCAACTCTAGACTAATCAATTTGGAAAAGATCAGAAACTCTCTCATTGCATTGCACCGTTTCCTTCTCCTACTTCAAAGTCAACACCACGCCCCCCAAAGTGATGGGGGACACCTAAATTCTAGTGCGACTTTTCGAGAAGGATAAAGCAAACACATAAAGAAAAAAATAGCAGTCAAGCACATCAATATATATTCCGCAAATTGTAGTTAGCATCAGCAAGCAGTCCAACCTAAATTTCTTTCTGTATTTTTGCTAGTCTATTTGAAAATTGAAAGTACACTCATTGATGGGGCCCGGAAGCTAGCCACGAACTTTCAACTATCTTATCTACACTTGACCTAACAAGTGTTGGCTCTCAAAGAAGGTAGATTCGAACTCGGATTTACGGGGAATACATGCACTTATCATTGATATTTTAGAAGATTAAGGAAAATGCATTCATTTAGCAGGAAATAAGCGAACATAAGGAACAGGTTCTCTGAACAGGTAAAATTTGTCAAATCCTACCATTCATACAAATTCCAGCAACATCCTACTTGATTGATAGACAAAAAGAGAAAGTACCTAAGCATACTGTTCAGACCTAAAAGTTCAGGGAAGGGTACATAATAGAGAATGACTTAATAGCGGTCAAAGGAAGAAGGGCGACCTCCCCTGCCAGGTCGATCATAAGGCCCAGCCCTGTTCCGGTAGCTTCTTCCATCATTGCGTGCTGGCCCTCCAATTCCATACCTATCACTACCTCTTGGGGCAACATCTCGATATCCTCTCTCTTTGCCATAACCATTCTGAGGGAAACGATCCGAACCCCCATAACGATCACCAAATCGATCTCCACTAGGGGGATACCTTCATTGTTAAAAGAAGAAGCATTTGAATGTCTTAAAAAAAATAAACACAAACACACATAGATTCCGGCATTCAGCAGGAGTAGGGTTTTGAGGCTAAAGTATATAAAGTAATATAATGTGAAGACATCATACCAGGTATTATGTTAAATTTAGTCTACCAGCACTAAGATTACCCAAAAGGTAAAAGATACTATAGATATGACGGATGAAGTCAAAAATGTGTAGAGAAATTGTCATTCTGCAGTAACAATAGGTAAAACCTTATACCTGTCACCAATATAGCGATCACGGTTTCCGTATCTATCATCTCTGCTGTCAAAACGGTCCCTGTCTCCATAGCGTCCACCATCATAACGGTCATCCACATACCGATCACGATCTCTGAAGCGATCACCACGGTCATCAGCGCCCCCATATCTTGAACGTGAAGAAAACATGGCACCACTCCCAGCTCGGCCACCACCAGCTGAAGGGCAATCTCGGGCCCAGTGCCCAAAGCGCCCACATTTGAAGCATTCATCCTGTGCTACAGGCCTGTCTCCGCCTGCATAGCCTCCCCTGCCACCTGATGAGTAACCTCCTCGATAGCCATGGTCAAGATCTTCACCCATTTTGGGTTGAGCCTTGTTCACTGAGATGATGCGTTCTCCGAACTCTCGTCCATGCATCTCCCTGATAGCTTCATCCATGGACCGGCGATCTGAAAATGTAATAAATCCAAATCCACGTGGACGCCCTGTATCTCTTTCCAACATGATCTGCAGACCCACACACAGACACGCAAAAAGCTCATGCCAAACAACAGAGAAAACGTAAAGCAAGTACTACATGCTACATGTATACTTATATAGAACACGTTAGCATTTTATCATAGAAGAAACAAATCAGTAGCACGCATCATTTGTAGACTAAAGGATAGGAAAAAAAAAATAACATGCATAAAATACCATACAAAGACTACTAGATGCTGATCAAAAGTCTCTAAGCTTGTGATTAATTCATGCTCTGCATCTTGAGAAATTTAATAAATTTCAAGAACATCACTCTAGACAATTATGTCTCTTAACTATTGTGCCTCTATCACCAACAGCAGTCTAGTTATATTTTAAAAAGAAAAAATTTGAAAGGAACATGATGTTAAAGGGGAAAAATTAAAATTCATAAAACAAAATATATTTCCAGTAAAAATTCATCAACTTCAACTATGGAAATGAAATAAATGGACTTCAAAAACATGGTCCGCACAAATTGTACTAAATAGTAAGGGGGGAAAAAGAATGAAACGTACTTACTTTATCCTTGTTATAGTGGGTAAGGCATTGACATGTGTTTAATATTGCAAAGATTCTTAAAAGAAAACAGAAGACACTGCACATTTTTCCTTTTTCTGATCTGATAAAATTGGAGAACTCTGATCTGACCTCATTTCCCACAGGATCCAACATAACAGTTTATGCATAAGTTATCATAATCTCCATATGGTCAAACAAATGGTTTTCTTTCTGATTTCCATTTCTCTCTTCCTCCCACTTTATAAAGTTACATTCCCACCGGTCAGTGTTAACAAACAGTAGAAGCACTAGGGTTTCCATGGTGGGCAAAAATCAATCTTTGCCGAGCCAAAAACATTTCCCATATCAACCGGTTTGTCTGCAAGCTATGATGACATAAGAAGCAGATATCATCAAGCCTCATCACAAGTTCTCTTCAATTTGGAAACCACGCCCAAAACTAGCTGCTTCTAGGGATTGGCTAATTTAGTCAGCAGGAATGCCAAAAAGGATCAATGACATATGATCACACTACCAGAACTTCTCCAAATCAAGAGAATAATAATTGCCCCAAACAACATGACTTGTCAAAGAAATTCATATCCTGGTGAAGTTAGATAATAATTGCAGACATAAGCTACGCTAAAAAAGTGTCCTTCTTGTGTCCATGCACCATCAGTTTAGGAAGAAATTTAAAAGCTGGTTCAGCCAACCGCCACAAATAGTGAGTCCACTATCTAAGTTTCAGCATTCTGGGTCGCACAAGTGGATAACTTTGAAAAGGATCCTGCCATAAAATCTGAGGTAGATAATACAGTCACTGCAATGCACATCCAGCACCTACTGCAATAGAGAGTGCTTGATCTGTTATCTGCCATACAGATGCAGTCCTAGTAAAAGAACAGATCTGGATCTCGGCATTTACACAATTTCTAGTTCCTGAGGCTTTCATCGAAGGCGGAGCAAAAGAACAACAAACTGGGCCTTGCTATATCAATTGGCTGAATGGTGCTACAAGCACGAAAGAGCAAGATTTGAACTCTCTATACGAATATTCATGGAAAGGTGACTGATCCGAAATTCACTTTTAATTAGTCTAGAATGTCAGATAAGAGGAAATATTAACACAACTGCATCAGCACTCCAATGGAAGTGGTGAAACTTCTCATGAACATGTTCACACCTAATCTGGTACTGACTTCATTTCTATTCTGATCAATTGAGAAATTCAAAGGAAATCAAAAAGGGAAATCCTGACAAAATAAGGCTGAAAAACTGGATCTTAAGCTACAGGGCCACCACATCAGCAGATATGATGATGTCAATCCCATCCAAAATGCAAGTAACTCTGGCCTCAAGAAAAATTGCATAACCTTGCATGAGTATACACAAAATTGTGCTAGAGAGTAGAGACAAAGATGGCACACAAGCACACCCCAAAGCTAAAAAGGTTAGATGCGAGAGAATCGAATAGCAACATAAGGCTTCACAAGTACTTCACTACTAAGAAAAGTCTAGAGGTGCTCTTATACACCCTAGAAAAGCGAAAGATATCTTGACAACCCTCTCGGTCCTCTTGGAAGGCAAATTGACACAAATCATTACTCATTTGTTGTCCATGAAGAAGAAGGACAATGGTCTTGCCACTAATGTTTCCGATGCTAATTCCACAGATCTTCGCTGTGAAGTTTTAGCACGAACAGCAACTTAAGAAACAAGGCATATTTCTTTAGACGTCAATGACCATTTCAGGCTCTTCAAAAGTAAATTTCACAAATAAAGCAAAAAATGTATGGCTTCTGGCTTCATGTAAGGATCCTTTAATCCAAATAAAACAGTTTCTCCATAACATAATTTAAAAGAATCAGTTTTTAACTTCAGCTCTCTTCCATGAATCATACCCTTAAATTTAAATAAACACTTTAAGCTTGAGCATTAAAAATAGAGATGACTTTGCACTTCCAACAACTTGATGCAGTCACTCTGACCAAAAACACTTCCTAAAAAACCCATCCACAGCATGTCAAAATGTTTGACCAGCATTTCAGCAAGACAAGAAACAAGTAAGAAAAATTAATATGATAAGAAAAGAGAAACTAAAGACAAACTCAACAAATTATTTATAACCCCAATTTCATATATGCTTGGAAAAGAGGTTCTATTTATTGATATATACAAGTAGTTTCTCTCTATCAACGACAATTGTGTAAAACATAGAAAAGAGACTTTTAGTGGAGCATGTTTAAAGTACCAAAGAGAATTTAACATAATAACCACCTTCCAAAACAAGAATAGGCAACCTATTCCAAAATACATAAAAATTACAAGATATTGTTGAACACATGTCAATAATGTCTCAATATAAGTTTCACTTCTTATAATTGGTCCAATCTTTTTCCTTTTATTATTAAAAATCTTGTTAATGCTTTGGGTTGAATGCAGAAATAATATTCGAATAGCAAATGTTAGGCAAAGGAAAAGAGTAAAGTTCAAATGCATATTAAAAATATTGTGCATATATTCAAGACAAGGTAAACACACACACACACACACACACACAAGATTGCAGTCTGAGTTTTTGCCTGCATGCATTTTGTGAGGTATATAACGAGTAGATCCATGCGAAACAGAATAGCTCTGTGAAAACTTTTTACATTTGTAAAGCATATCCAAACACTGTTTCTTCTAGATGATTTATTTTTTTTTAAAAAAAAAAGATCCTTCAAAATGGGGTAAACTTACTTATAAAGAATAAAATAAGTATAAATTCTACCAAATTGAAAGCCAATCACCCTTTTAACACAAAACTTCAAATTTGAAACTAAATAGTACCCTTGAAAATGAAGGAAAAAAAAAGCAAAATATTCCATTTGCTAAATTATACAACATTCAACAAATTGAAGGCAAATTCAACAAACAAATTTCAAGAAAAATTCAACAACATGTTTATTAACCACTAGTTACACTTCAATATTCTAGGCAAACAAACATAACATGAAAAAGGGAAAAAAAAAAAAAAAACAAAAAGAAACAAGAAAAACAACATTTTTTTTTTGGCCGGGGGGTGGAGAAGGGTACCTGAGATTCAAGGATTTTGCCAAAGCGACTAAACGCATGCTCAAGCTGTCGTTCCGTGACATCCCATGATAATCCTCCAACAAATATTCGGTTCTCTTCTTTCCCCGCCATCCTTCTTTAATAACCTGCAAAATTATATGAAAAAAAACCATTATTTGTTTCCTGAGAAAATCCAAACTTTCCCAGGCAAATAAAAAGATGAGAATTTTTTTTTAAAAAAAAAATTGTTTGCCTTACCTCTCCTCTGTTAGGTTTGCAGTGAAATTGCGAATTTTTTTCTTGCGGTATTTTTATGACAGAGAAACCCTAGACAATTTTTGGAGGCAGCTGAAGATATTTTGCTGCTTGGTTGTTGTACATACTAAGGAAATGGGCCTTAAAGTACAATACTTGTAAGCTGAAGATTAGGCCCCTATGTTCTGTACTAGAGGCCTAACTTAAATGGAATTTGAGAAGTGACGAATTTGAAATAAAGCGATTTTTGAACCAAAAAAAATATCTTTTTCTTTCTTTTATCCACAAAAAATTATAACATTTTCCTTCTTTACGATTTAATGAAAATATGATTTTAAAGGTAAATTTGATTGTTACTTTTTACTACCTAATTTTCTGTTATATATAATAAAATGTATGCTTCACTTTAATATATTAAACCTGTTAAAGAATCAAGTAAGTCTTTTGATTTGATTGAATTAAAGCTTGAGTTTTAATTAAAATAATATATTTTTATTTAAATTTAAACATAAAATATATTAATATTAATATAAAAATAGTTTTAAATATTTTATTAAAAAGTGAATATTGATTTGGTATGATTAAGTAAAATTTGATTCTAAGCTTAAAATTTATAAATTTTTTGGACCGTGGCCTGACTTAACCTATGGACACATCTAAATATTACTTTATAATTTTTATTTTATTTACTTATTGATTTTAAATTATTTTAGTTGTTATTTTTACTAATTCTTTTTAAATACTTAAAAAGAAAAAGAAAAATACATGACGTAAATTTCAATAGAAAATTAAAGAAATATTGTTGAAGAACTAAAACTAAAATTCTGAATTTCATCCTTTAAACATATTTTTAATTGATCTATAATTGGAATATGTAGATTAGGATAAATCATACTTTAAATATGGAATAAATGTATTATTATGAAGGAAAGCTATAGGCACGTTGAAATAAAAGATCGAATTGCTTTGCTGAAATTGGTTTCACATGTTCGGAATTGCTCGCCTCAAATTGGAATGAATAAAACCGATAATTGATTGAACCGGTAAAAATCAATTCAACTGATTTAAAAATCAATTTTTTACTTTTTGTGTATGATAAAATTTAAATCTTTATCGGCTTCACTTTGTATTAAAGAGCACATGATTAAACCAAATGCATTTTTATTAATAATTTACTATATTTATCCTTTATTTAATATTAAAATTACTTATTAAACCAATACAACCCATTGTACCAATGATCGAAAGTCTCACCAGTTTTGACTTCCGATCCTATGTTTTCAACCTTGCCTAAAGGAATAGAACCAGGTTGAGAAAGAAATGATAATAAATGACATTATTACAACAATATTTTATATTTTACAAGGTCAAATAATTACACGATGACATACATATAATTTACATACATGCTGTACAAGAATTGGAACATTGGATCAATCAATGATTCATGATTTTTGTCAAATTTATTCAGGCAGGAAAGGCAGCCTAGTTACACTTGTTCCTCCACTGCTATCAATTAGGGGCTTCGACTTCGAGCTGGTTTCGTTTTGCGACGTAGTAGCAGTCGTATTGAGGGATTGAGACGATATCTTTTTGTTCAATCTCTGAGGAAGAATTTGCAACCTTGGGTTAAGCTCAGTACCTGAGTTTTCTGCATCCAGCTGGTAGCTTTTGACCAGCTCGAGCTGACGGGCAATTATTTCAGAACGTCTAGGGAGAAGCTCCACGGGTTCACCACCTGGAATTACGATGTACTCGATCGCCAGACGAACCTCCTACGAGAATACAAGACAGATGTTAATTAACTACAACTTCATGGAAGTGTTGTAGATTGGAGTTTAGTTTGATGAAGTTTGCGCAGAAATGATTTGATTAAACATGATATGATCAGGGTTTCAAAAATTTTCTGGCATTAGAAAGTGGCAGCATCACGATTTACTGTGGAATTATTACTTATTGTTGATGTTCTTTGATGGCAGCACGCTCAATAAGCTGCTGAAGCGTCAGGTCAAGGCTAGGATTCTTGAGAAAACAAAAAGGAATGTCAGAGGGCACTGGAGATTTGTTTCGGGGGCATGCTCCGATCCTTAAATCTGTTAGTTTAAGAGGAAAGCCAGTGAGCAGAAAATTCGGCAAATTTTGGTAGGTTTCATTTTGTCGGATTTCTAAGGAATCCAAGCCTTGACCCGACAGTTCAACAGCTTATTCAGCTTGCTATCAAAGAACATCAACACTTATCAATAATAATCTCTACCATTACTTCTGAGCTTGCAATATATGTGCACTTTCACCAACAAGAATTCAAGAATAATTGAAGAGTTTTGGAACCGTAACGCGTAAAGAGAAAGAGGGAAAGATTTAGCACCTCCAAGGCATCGATCTCTTCCAAGGTGGGCTTTCGTTTCGGTGCATCATCTTCGATCTCGATATCGGAAGAATTTCTGTTAGGATGCTTCGATCTCGAGACATATGATTCCCTTTCGAGAATCATGCGCACTGCCTTGACCATTTGTGCCATGGTATTTGACTGCAATCCAAGAAAACAAAACTTATATCAATTAAACACATTTTAAATAGCATCAATTTTCTATGAAGATATTTCATATCAACAAAAGATTGTACCAGGAAGCAAAGGAAAGAAAAAAAAAAAAAAAAAAACAACGAAACTGGGTTTTTTTTCAGCAAAATTGTTCATGAAAATTATTATGAAGATACCTTAATGACAAACATTGGCAACTTGTGAAACTTTGCTATTCCGCGAATCCACGGGTTCTGCTCTATTTCGGTTGCGGATGCTAAAATTGCATCAGCCATCCTGATGTCATCGGTGACATCTATTTCCTCTTCAAGTCCCATTACTGTTGCTACTTGTAAGAGATCAGCTTCCAGGATCTAAACGATACATCCAACCGACAAATGATCATATTAGACTATTATGCATAAGTCACCGGTAGCCTCTTATAAAGGCCAGCAGGGCACCACATTTCATCAAGCTAATCAAACGCACCCATGATATTCTATTAGACTATTTTGCTCCGACTCTTCATTTTTTTTGAAGTACAATGTCCGATATATTTCGGTACATGAGTATATGGATATGACCCTCCAAATACATAAAAAAAAAACTTAAAAAAAATTGAAAATATCCATTTTTGGATACATACCCGTATCTGACACTCATACCCGAGTCCGAGTAACATAGCTATTAAATAAAGTATTTGTCCAACTATCTATTTTCCTTTCCTCTTTTGCCCATTTCATCAAGTACTGTTGATTCTTTAACGTCCAGCCCCCAATGTTTCTCAATATGGCCTCAAATTAAAGATACAGAATGGAAAAATGATGCGATAGAAGTAACGGAAATGAAAACTTGTATACTTCACCCTGTAAGTATAAACACATATCGGTAAGCTCCTTTTGCTCACAGATCTGATAAGCCTCTGTTTCTTTATAGGATTAGGAAGATAATCTTCATCTTCCTCATCATAGTCAACTTCGGCACATTTTTCTTCATTAACAAACAAGTCAGATTGTTCAAGATGGCCGGTTTTAGGCATTATAGCAGACTTGAGAGGAACATTAGCTTCGGGCTCCATCTGACGGATTTCGAACAAAGGAGATTTCCCTGCCAACCCAAAATGTTTCTACTTAAATATCTTCTTATACAAAAACTTTAATTCAAATACAGGTAGGTAGACACCAAGAGAACGCTTCTAGATAAGTATGTAATATTATACACTCTACCAGCCAGTATAGCATCCACTGTTACATCGAGTCTATGGTGAACACGACACTCAGTCCTAGATATCATCTCAACAGCGCATGTAAAAGTTGGTGGGCCCTTCCTTTCAAGAATAGTCTTTTGCACTTTCCTTTTTCTTGCTTCCTCATCACCCAGAGTTACACTCTGTTTTCAAATGAAAGAATGACTTGTAATCCAATGAAAAACCTTCTGTAAAATTGGCATAAATTGGTCAACTTTATCTATATAAATCAATTGTACTTGAAACTTTTTACTTGTTAGATGAATTTCTAAACATCGTGGAACCAAGTGAGAAGGCTCGGACAAAAACAGTGTAATGACCTAAGTGGTATATCCAAATGCCAAAAATCCACTGCGAGTATATTGAAACCCATAAGAGTGATATGAAATGAAGAAAAAAGGAGTTGCTTCGCACCTCGATGCCACCAACAAGGATCTGTAGAGAAGGGTTCTTTATTATGTTGTCAATAGTCATTCCATGGGCTGTCCCAACAAGCTGAACCCCTCGTTGAGCAATAGTGCTGGCAGCTAATGCTTCAAGCTCTGTGCCAATCTCATCAATTATGATGGTTTCAGGCATATGATTCTCGACCGCCTCAATCATAACCTGCAAGGTAGTTGAACCCAAGATGATTATACTCAAAGCAAAGAATTGCTGCAAACTTGAGTCCTTTTGATGCATTGCAATGCAAAAAAAACACACATCAACACTCACGTTATGCTGCATATTTACATTTGGAACTTGCATTCTCCTTGCACGCCCTATTCCTTCATGGGGGACATCTCCATCACCTCCAATCTCATTTGATGTATCTACAATGACAACGCGTTTCGTGTGTTCATCTGCCAACATTCTAGCTATTTCTCTGCAAAGAAACAAAGATTCTTCAGATACAAAAATCCTGCACCATCTAAAACTAGTATCGTTTCCATGTCAAATGTCTGAATGGAGATAACCAAAAGGATTGAACCCAATAAAGTCCTCTCAGGATCTTCCGGTAAACTCAAATAGTCAGTCGCTTACACTGATGTAAAGTCAGACAATATTATGATAAGATTATAAAACTTTGTCCCAATAAAAATTAAAACCACAGTTAGAAATAGAAATAAATAAAACAAAATGTATCAAAAGAGGGCTTATCTAATCTAAACAAAAGAAAACGGTGTACCTTTACATGAAAAACTTATTTTTAAAAGCTGAAGAGAAGGGAAAATTCCACAGAAATTGTTTGAACAGAAAGGTCATCAAGCAACAAAATAGACTTCAAAGGAACTTCAAATAAGTTGATTTGTAAACATTACAGGGGTAAGTACCTGATTAAGGTTGTTTTGCCAACTCCAGGAGGACCTATGACTAGGATGGAACCTCCTCCCTCGACCAAATCACGAATAATCTTGGCGCTTCCAGACACAGCTCTACCCACCCGACAAGTGAGGCCAATAATTTGCAATTTACGGTTTCTAATAGCACTTATGCGATGTAAAGATCTATCAATACCCGAACGGTTGTCATCCGAAAAGTCACCAACCTAAAACAAAACAAGTAATCTCAATTCTCTTCTATAATGCCAATAGAAGCAACTTCATTTCAGAAGGAACTCACCGGTCACCAACCACAAGAACCCGATTTCCAACAATTAAAAATTCAATTAATATTACCTATCAATCATTATAATCATACTAACAGATGTTGTCCGTGATTGCAACATAGTATACAGCCTAGTAATTAAATAGGTGCTATAAAAAAATGTAATTGGATTTCTACCCGTTAATAACAGGGTAAAGCAAAACAAAACTATATCAGCTTTCCATTAATTATTTTATCAAAAAAAAAAAATCATATTCAAAGATCAAATCTTTCTATCAACTTAGAGAAGAAAGCACTTTTTACAATATAACATAAAAAATATGAAACTCCAAAATAATGATCTCTAGGACTCCAGTAAATATTATTACACTACTAAATTCTGACGTGAAGGCTTCACTTAAAGTCAAAATTCTAATTAAAAAAACAAATAAATATGCTTGTGATCATACATATGTTACTAGGTAATTTTACATACTCGTCTATTAAAAATATTATTTTATTAAACATATAGCAAAAATATAAACTCAAAACTTAATTTAATTAATTCATGCAATTATCTTTAAAATATAATATCAAGCTAAGATTCAAATCTAATATCTATCACTCTTTTTCTACCCAATGACTTCCT
>JBBYHM010000003.1:2281007-2291321 GCA_038381775.1 Adansonia rubrostipa | reverse complement strand
TATATATATAATTCCAATTAAACCTTACTAATTCAGTTAAAATTACCTTAGATATTGCATGCCTTAAATCATCATGCTTAACAGGCAGTTTCGAAATAACCCAATCCCCCGACGGAAATCTAGCAAGAGGCTTCCTCCCCAAATCCATAACAACCTCAATCAATTCCCCGATCTCTTCATGCCCGCTAAGCTCTCTCCTCATCCTCGACGGCAACATTTCGAGGAACAAATCGAGCTCCGTGCATGCCTCCACACGGGAAGTCGAAGCTGGGTTCGGGTAATCCAACGACGACCCATTTGAGGACGTAGTTCGATCAGAGAGTTTACGGATTTGTGGGGTCCGGAGAACCGAGGGTTGAGATCTTTTTGAAGACGGCGCACCCGGTGTTTGATGAGCTCCACCGCCACCACGTGTCCTTGTTATGAAGTGGGAATGCCTTTGACGGTGATGCCACTGCCATGACGTGGCGTTGTTGGTGATATCAATTAGAACAAATCTCGAATTCAAAGCTCTCATTCTTTTTATAGTATGTTTTTCTTCTCTGTTTGGTTTTTTTCCTTTTTATTTTGTAAAAAAGGAGAAGAAAGGAAAGAAAAAGAAAAAGAAAAGAAGATATGGGAAGATTCGGAGGAGGAAGTGGAAGATTCGGAGGGATCTCCTCTGGGATTGGAGGGAAAGTGGGACCCAAACAGGAAAAGATGGAAATTGACGATCGTGGAAATAGGATGGTTGGTCTGGTTAGAGGACACGTGGCGGATTTTTTGATTTTTTTATCACATTATCGAGATAATAATAAAATAAAGGTAAAATTAATTATTGTAATAAAAAAAACAATTACAAGTAATATTGACACGTTAATATTCTAAATAAGTTTAATGGGTATTAATTGCATTTAAAATAAGTTAAATGGGTATTAATTTATGGAGTCGGTATTATGTTGATATTTATATACGTTAATCGGTACATGCAAACTTTAATATAAAATGAAATGATATAAATATTTAATCATTTTAATTTTTTTATTAGTTTATACCAGTACGGGGTTTTATCGATATTATTGGTTAGTTAAAATTTTTTTATTTTTGATTTTTAAAATTTTCACTTTTTTGAAATTTTAAATTAATTTCCATAGTTTTTATCTTCATATTTTATTTTTCATAAATATATTTAAAAATAAATATATTTATTAAATTAGACTATTAAACTTAATTAATAATAATTTACTATATTTTTAAATATGTTATATTTATTTTATTTATTCAATGTATAAAAATTTTAAATATTAAATATTTATAATTTTAAAATTTATATTTGCATATTAACATATATATATGTAATAAAAATATATTTATATATGTATGTGTATATAATAAATATATTTTATTAAAAGCTTAAAAATAGGTCATAAAAATATAAAAAAATATATATTTGAAAATGTATCTAAATATAAAATGGTAGGCTTGAAACACAGTTGTAAGACTACTTTACTATAATTTAATTTAAAATTTAAAATATTAAATTTATTTAAAAGAATATTGACACATTATATTATATTAAAATAATAAAAAATTAATAGTTACAAGTGATAAATATAAAATAAGAGTTTATTTATAAATATATATAAAAACTTATTTATCAGTTTAAATAAATATAAAAATTAAAATTTTTACAATAAAAAATAGAAAAATTTTAAAATACCTTTTTTTAAAGGCCCAATGCAAAAATGTAACATGGAATTCAAATGAGATCATAAATTTCAGCAAATTTCAGCCCACTTATAGGCTATTTGGATAGGCGATAAGATTAGCTTCAGTAATATTAAAAATAATAACGGTTACGGTAAAATTAGTTACTATAATGATAAGATTGGATACTATAACAGTGAGATTAAAATTAATATTGAGATATGTATTTAGATTTAATCACATCAGTGATGGTGAGATGAGAATAAAAAATGAATATTATAAACATTCGATTAAAATAAGTATATATATGATAAATAATTAAAACTTATTAAAAATATATTTATATTAAATAATAAAATATAACTAAAATTATATTTATGTTGAATAATAAAATATAAATTAAAAACTAAAAATTATACTTATATAAAATAATTATTAAATATTATTTATATTAAAATATAATTTAGTAAAATAATAGCTAAAAGATAAAATATTTTAAAACCTTAAATTTTTATTAAGTCAAAATATTAATGCATATATATATATATTTTATTATAGTAATTGATTTATTATATAATAATAAAATTTATCCATAATATTAAATGAATAAAGCTACGTTACCGTACCCTTTTTTTGTTTTTATTCTTTATTAAGAAAAAAGAATGCATTGGCAAAATTGGAAGAAATGCTTTGTTATATATTATATATTATATATAATATATAATATATTATGTATATAATATATAAAATATATTGTTATATATTATATGTAATATATAATGTATATAATATGTATAAAATATATATTTTATATAATATATAATAATTTATATTATTATAAATATATTTAATATATAAATATGTAAAATTTATATTACATATATAATATAAAAAGGGGGAGTTGATTCTTTTACAAGGGAATCGACTCCCCACATATCAATATGTGATAATTTAATATTTAATATAAAATATTTTATTTTTATATAATATATATTATTTTTAATATATAAAATATTTTATTTTTATTATTTTGTAAATATTAAGTCGAGATTTAATATAAAATATTTTTATATTCAATTATTTTTAAATAGTAATTTTGGATTTAATACGAAATATATTTTTATTTTTTATTATTTGTAAATGATAATTTTAGATTTAATACAAAATATGTTTTTATTTTTTATTATTTTTAAATAGTAACCTAAGATTTAATAAAAATATTTTTAATATTTTATTATTTTTAAATAATATTTTTAATTTATATAATTAATATATTTTTATATAATTTATATATATATATATATGGGGTAGAGTCGGTGGTATGCAGTAGAGAAAAAAAAGTAGAGAAGAAAAATAACAAACAAAAAAGATAAATAAATAATTACAATTTTTTTATTAATAATTTTAATAACTATAATTTTTTCTTTAAAATTATTATTTTCGCTTTCACCTTTATTTAATAATTATTTGTTAACTTTATTTTTTTAAAATTCTCTATTTTTTCACATTAAATATAAATATAAACATACTATATATTTATATTAATCACATTTACATATATTATATTTATTATATTATTTTTATTTTTATATTTTATACACATCATATTAATATCGTATTTTCTTAATTATTCAAAAATTGTTTGTTAGGAAAGCATCTTTTTCATTTCTTTGAAGGCATCTTTACACGTGTACAGTTGGTAACTAGTTAGAACCTAGCATTCGACAAGGACTTGAAAGGAAAAAAAAAAAAGAACTAAAAAAGATGTAATGTACAGTGATTAAGGCTGTTCATGCCACAGATATAGTGATCTTAAATCTATTCCCATCCCATTAACATTTTTCTAACACCCTCTTCGATCTTGTTCCTTGGAACATGATTACTATCGCCTTCGTCAAGTAGGATCCTATAAACTTCCCATTCACGGTCGCGGATCATGTGTCTCCCTATCTCGACCTGAGAAAAGTTTATGTAAAAAAAACAAATTACAGTTACAAATGGAGGACAACCATCATTTGTAAGTTATGACAAAACGATAATAATGAATTATAAAGATGCTTAATACCGAAAAGATCTGGGTGTTAAGATTCTTGAGAGCAAGGGTTATGTCGTGGAAAACAAGAGGCCGGCCTCTGCCAGACAATTCAACAGGGTTTGCTACCAGTAGCTCGGTATCAGGGCCCCGTCCCACCACCGCCACTCTAAGAGGACGCCAGAGTTCCATCCTCAGACGAGAGCATAAGGCGTTCTGCTTGTTGCGATCTACAACCTTCTTGCCATCGGCTTGCACTATGAACAAGTCGAACTCACAGCCACCTCTTCGGTTTGCAAAAAATCGTCCATAAGAAACCTGATATGAAATATTAACTTTTATATGGAGCATTTATAGGAAATTGGGCAATCGAGAGAAGAGATGCCGAGCTAGATAGTTTTGTAACCTTTTGCATTTAGTAACATCAGGATTGGACATTAAAGACATTCAGAAGGTAATTTCAAGCAATTCTAAAGCATAAAACCATCAAAATTGCCGAGGAATAAGTCATTTAATGTATCAACATGATTTCCTTCCTCAGAATTATCCATTGCAAACAAAAGCAAAGTACCGATGAAACGAGATCAGAAATGCCAACAAAAAAAACTGTCTCAACTTTCGAATACAAAAGTTTATAGTTGTAAAGAATATACCTGGAAATTATAGTCCTTTAGGGTTCTCATGGTATCATATATTAGACCTTTGTGGTCCTGGCAGACAACTTGAATAAGTGTGCGGGAGGGGCTAAGGGTATTGTCAACTGTAACCGAAATGGGGTTCGAAGCAAGTAATCCACCAGGATGTCGTGCAGGCAGCTCTAAACTGAACATATCTTCCGTGATTGCAGAAGGAAGAAATGAAGTGCCTTGTGAACATGCAGTTATTTCTGGGCCAGCGGATTCAATCTCGCAACTTTCCAAAATATCGCCTAGTGCAGTTTTCAAGTGAAGAATCGTTTCGCCCTGTCGTTCTTTTGTATGAAGAAGTTCCCTGATAAAAACAAATTAAAAAAACAGGAGAAGAACCAAGTTACAAGAGCATCAACACACACATGCTTCCAGCTATATATATATATATAAAATGTAAAAGTTTCAAAGAGTTGAAGGGTGATGCTAAAAGCATTCCACAAATCTTCTCTTCTTTCCTAATATTAGAGCACACTTGCACTCCATCACAAGTGCCCAGAAAAGAGGTTCTACCTCTTCCATCAAAATAAATAATTTTCCTCTTAATGTTGATTAATTACAGAAAAGGCAATTCATTTTTTGGACTAATTTAAAAAGTCCTACCTGGAAGTCCAATATAATAATTAATGATCAAACTTCTATTTTCTTTCACTTCGAAAAATCTTCAATTTAAGGTTTCATATATAATAAACCGTGAAGAGTTCCATTAAATTTAATAAAAATGGTCAAATACAAAATATAGTCATATGACAACCTCATGGGACATAAAGAAGTGGTGAAACTATATATGGTTTTTTGACAAGTCTCTTACTCGATAGCCATCACTGAACAAACATCAGTTTGAGAACAGATCGTATCCGCTTTCTTAGGAACCACTTTACTTCAGAATTTAGTAGAAGTAGAACATTCCTTTAAGAGATCTTTTAGTTTTTTTACGTTTAAGTTTAAAGCAATGATTCACGAGAAAAGAAACCGGAGTTTATTTATGCCTAAATTAATTCCAAATTCCAAATTCTAATTGCCAATTATTCACTATGTTATTCTTAACAGCCTTCCCCTGTTTCACATGTAAAGCACATGCCGTTTATCAGATCTACTTCATCCCCGGTTTCGCTGATGCTGGTCTTAGAGAAACCATTATGAAAAAAAATTCACACCCCTAAGAATCCAAAAACTCGATTTATTTTTTTCCCTATGTGTATTATACAATCAAATAGATCTAAAAGATCCAAGAAGTGCAAAATTGAAAAAAGATCAACTACAATTTTCAAGTTAAACGAAAAGTTCTCAACACTGGCAAACCTGGTATCAGTGATGAAAAAGAGGTCCATCACTTTTCCATCCGGAGTAGTGAAGACCTTCACTTTCTTTAGTGTAAGCTCCAACTCGAAAAGGACCCTAGATACATCTATCGAAACAGAAAAGGAAAATTTATGTCAACTTAAGACATTGACATACCATAAACAAGACAGAACTCTTGATGAATCTCAACAATCAACGACCACACACAGTTGAGAAGCAGTAACCGTGAGCAATTAAACAACAAAAAGCAATTGACTTATTTAAAATAAACTTAAAATGAAAAAAAAATGGCAGATGGGAGATGATATGCGGCTGTGCTTCCACTTAGCATTTGACAGGCTGCTTCTTTTACGGAAGAGTCATAGTAATACCGGTTTCACTTCAAAAAATGCTCATATGTCCCTTCTGTTGTCCTTTTACAAAAACTTGTACTTTAAGAAAGGATCCCATTTCCTTCCAACAAGACAATTTCTAAATTCCACAATTTTCCAAATAAAGTATTTAAAATTAGAAACCCCACCTTTTTTTTTCCCTTTCTTTCCCTCAAAATCCAGCTACAAGATTGAAATAGAAGTTTGGACTTTTAATTCTTACATATTGGCATTCATCAGTACTCATACAATTCCCATCAATTTTCACCAGGCATTTTGGCTTGTCTAACATCTCAAAGAATGTTAAAATTAACCCTACAATCTTAATCCGAAGGCAAGAGAAAAAACAAAAAGAAAAGGGAAAAAAATCCTTCTCAAAGGTATTTTCATTCCCATGAAAATAATTCTGGCTAATAAACATTCACAAAACTTATCCAATTCAATTTAATCAAGCACTTTTCTTAATTGCAGCATAACTGGATTAGCCTAAAAAATCCTTCTGTTTCTACCATTCATCAAAAAAGTGAGGAAAAAACCTCACTAGACATTTAAGCAATGAGTAAAAGCAAAATCCGATGCCAAAAAATAACTCAAAAAATGAACAACAGCATAACAATTAAATAAGAGATGGCTAATTGCTAAACTTAGCATTGAATATTCCATTATCAAAGACTAGATTTAAAGAAAAGAAAGTTCACCATGTAATAGTCCTTTCCTATCACAAGAGCACCAGAACTTGAGAAGAAACACATCCAATGGCTTTGGCTGCAGATTTGCAGGCCTGTAATAGTCGATTTCGGATGTTGAAAAATAAGATGGACACACTTCCAATAGCCTTTTTTCCAGCAAATCCCACCTTGTGTTTGTTTTTCCAACCACCCAAAGCACTATGTAGCACCATTTTCCATCCGTTGAGAAATCTTATCCACAAAAAAGAAAAAAAAAATAAATAAGTGACTTGCACATTCCAAATTCTTCGTAGCATCAACTACCAAAAACAAATAAAAATTGAAAATGCATAATGACAATAATAGAGTAAAAAGTAAATAAGTAGGATATATCATAAGAAAATATGATGAATCAAGGTTTTTTCTTGCAATAAATAGCCTGAAGATAAAAAGATTAAAACAAAATAAGCAGTAACCAATTTGATTCATTGTTCATATCCTCAAAAAATCACCAAAAATAACAAGAGGAGTAATATTCAACCAGTTAAATAACATCCCACTAAAATTAAAAAAAAAAAACTGAGAAAATCACAAATGACCCACAATTTATATTTTTGCAAAAACTCCAGAAAAGCCCAGAAAATGCAAAAAAAAAAATTAAAAATAAAAATAAAAATAAAAATAAAAAGGGATAACTCGTGAGTAGATGAAGCTTACCTCCTCTATCAATGCTTAAACCAAAGAGCAAAATAATCCTACACAAATCACAGCCTAAACCAGTCTTATCAGGGCAATTCACCGATATCACAGTGGGATCCCCTGCTTTCTCAGCCGGACTTATCACTACAACATCTTCCCTCAAATTTCCCATCTTTCCCCCTCCCCCCTTTTTTCTTCCTTCTTTTTTTTTTTTTTCACTTTCTGTTCACTCTGTTTCTTCTTTTCTTTCCACTGTTTTTTGCTCCAAAAAAATGGGTTCTTTCGTTTACTTCTCTGTTTCCCAATTTATCCTTTGGTTTCCTTTATTCAAGTTTGTTGCTCAGATTTGAAGCAAAAAACGGATTGGAGTTTCCGTCAAAAACAGTGAACAAAAGCAAAACACAAGACAGAAACTGAGAAAATGAAAAGAAAAAGATAAGACACTGTTTTCTCTCCATTTTTTTCCTCTGCATGTGATTTTCAATTTCTCGCCCTTTCTCCCAGGTAATTAATTATTTATTAATAAGTTCGAAACGTGAGGTTTTCAATGATCAAGTGAGGTCAGCTTCATCTGATCTTTACACGTGGCATTTTTCTATTTGATTGTAATATTCTAATGTCAACCCTACTTTAGACTTTGAGTTAGTATTTTTCAATCCATAATTAGAATAAAAGTGAGAATAACTCCTTTTTTTAAGGAACATGGAGACTCATTGGGAAATATAGTTAAAAAATAGTAATTTCCCTTCTCATAAATTCTATTTTTAATTATTTAAAAAAAATTTAAACATTAAACTCTCATGTTTAAAATTTTATAAATTCTAACTGTTTAAGCTTTTTTTGCCAAAAAAAAAAATCTAAATGTCTTTTATTTATGAGTGACAATCACAATTATTTCAAAGATTTATTACTCAAATATATCCTTAAACTTTTATTAAAAAATAAATAAATTAAGCCTCTCACCTTTTATTGCATGTAAATAAGATTATAATCTTTTATTAATTTTTCTATAACTATAATAATAAATTTTTTAAAAAATTAATTAAAGTAGTCAACTTGGAAAAAACTTTTAAGTTGGTCTACAACTTAAATTGTTTTCTAAAAAGTCTAAATTCAATTACGACTCGTCACTTGTTTGAAATAATATCAGATAGCAAGTGTTAATTTATTGTTTTTAAATTAAGTTTTTATTAATTTTAAAATTTTTAAGATTATAATATGAGAAAAATAAAATATTATTCTTATTTTATTAATATGTAATAAAATATTAAAACTTTTATTTTACTTTTTATTAAAAAATGATATATTTGGATATCAAACTTCGTTTCATTTATACTTTAAAAGCTTATGTAGTTTGGAGATTAATTTAAAACATTAAAATATAATTATTAATAAAATAAATTTAAAATCTAATTTTATTAATTTATACAATCACCTTATAGATACTTAGCATCCCTTTTCCTATTTTCATAATCTACTTTATAAAAAAGATATTTATAAACCATATGTCGCTATCAGTTATAATTACAGCATTGCTTATTTTGAAAATTTCGATTTGATTTTCACACAAGCATATAATTTTTAATATCCTAAAATTAAAAAATTAAAAAAAATATATGTATCCAATCACTTTTATTTCAATATTTTCATTAATGATGTGATAATAGTTTATTGATTTGATTGTGATATTATTTATATATATAATTATTAATTTATTCATAGATTAATAGATTTTGTATTTCAATTTTTTTCAATAATTACATTTCATATTAAAATAAAATTAATGAGACAAATAGCATAATTCAAAAAGAAGGAACAACTGCTTTATTAAAAAAAAAAAAAAGTAGATGCAAGCTAAAAATTTTCTTTTTTTTCCTTTTGAAAAATACAACACTTAAAAGGAAATTTTGCAAAAGTATTAATTGTTAAAGAGAGGTGAAAGACAAAGCCAATAGGACTAAAATTCTTTGCTTGTGGGTGTGATATCGCTCTAAAGAATAGGAGTTTTTGCTTGGGTAGGTAATTGGTGATGGTAGGTGGAAACATTTTGTTTTCATTGATTTTCTTTTAAGAAAGAAGAAAAATGCATCTTCATTTAGTAGCTTTCTTTCTTTCTTTTTACATTACAATAAGGCTAGCTTAAACGATATCTATAGATATTAATTAAAGATTATTTAATTATTATTTTAAAATAATTATATATGGTACTTTATTTTATCAAATTCAAGGAAAAATAATATATTAATAACAATATGTTTTTAAATATCACTTTAATCAATATCACTTAACACTAATTAATTTCATGTTTATAGTAATCCTTTCTTTCTTTTCAATATCAACTACTACTACATTATATGCTCAATACTCTTTCTTTTCTTTGTCCTTTTCTCCATCTTTTTTAAGTTATAGCATTCTAAAATAAGTTAGTGCCATTTTTTCCACAATTCCTCACTTTTGTTTCCTCTTTTCCCAAACTTCAACTTTGCTAAAGAGATTCCTTCTTTCATGTAGAATAAATAAAAAAGAATACGAAATGGATATGAGTTTGTATTCAATTGCATTTACTTCAAATAATAAGAAAAAAAATTGAAAACAAGCACTTCAAAATAGAAAACTTTTTAGGACAAGATAAGGGATGATTTAAAAAATAATCTTTTCTATTTTAATTTTAACTGTATTAAGAATGAATGTTATTCTTAATTTAATAGTATTGAAGACGAATGTTGCCTCCAAAATAACTTTTTAAAAATACAGTTTTAAATGATGACTATTAAAGATTATTGCTCCAATTTTTTTTTTTTGCTTTACTTTCATAATTGTTTTTCTATAATTTGCAAAAAACAATTGAATCTTTGCAATTAAAAGTAATA
>JBBYHM010000003.1:2252322-2268871 GCA_038381775.1 Adansonia rubrostipa | reverse complement strand
ATAATTCTAGCTTAAACAGGTAGGTCTAGGCACGTTAAATAAGAGCTTGGGCTTAAGATTTTAAAAAAATTCGGGCTACGACCCAGCCCGACCCTTAAACAGGTTTAATCACATATAAAATATAAATTAAGTTTTTAATATTTAATTAAATTATATGTAGTATTAATATTTAATATTTAATTCATTTTTGACATGGTATTATCTATTATGACTTTCATATTTTTTAATTTATCTTATTACTTTGGTTTATTATTATCAGACTCTAATTATCATTATTTGAAATAATAATAATAATAATAATAATAATAATAATAATAATAATAATAATTAAAGAAGTATTTAAAGTTTTACTATTGACGCATATAAACTCTCAATATTTAATGAGTTTAACTAATTTAATTAAAAAAATATTATAAAAGAATGATATATTTTATTGGCAATGTTTTCAAAGCTAATGATATGATTTACTTTTTGATAAAATATTATTTTATCATTTATAAACTTGCTTAAGGGTTAAGATACTCATCTAACCCAATTGGTCTTGGGAACGGGCTCCAGTTATAATATTTTTGTTTCAGATTAGTCCAACTCAGCTCAAAATAATAATTTTAAATTAAAATAACATATATTTATTTAAATTTAAGTATAAAATATATAATTATTAATAAAAATATTTTTTAATGTGATGAACAGTAATTCTAGCTTAAATAAACGGGTTTGAACATGTTAAATAAGGGTTTGAGCTTGAGATTTTAAAAAAATTTGGACAGCAGCCTGGCTGACCTATGAGGAAGTTTAATCATATATAAAATATAAATTAAGTTTTTTATATTTAATTAAATTATTAAAAGAATATAAAAATAAAATTTATAATTACAATTTTTGATTTACAAAAAATTATTTAATTATAATTTAATTATATTTATTTTTAGTATTAAATTTGAATCTAGTTCAGGACCTTTCGAGTTTAGATTTTTTTAAATTTAAATTATTTTAAATTTAAACTATTTCTGATTTAAATTTTTGTGAGTATAAATAATTAATTTTTTAATCAAATTAGATTCGATTCAAATTTAAATTTAAATATTTTAAAATAATTTATTTTGACATTCTTCTCGTTTACATTTTTTATAAATATCCGCCTGACACGTTTAAGGAACTGTGATCCATTTTAAAACTAAATAGAAAAATAAAAATCAATATTCTACAGCAGCAATTATCGCTGTCGTCCTCTTCCTCCTCCTCCTTTCATCGATTCCTAGATTTTGACATTTCTTCTTATTCTTCGCCATTGAAGAGATCTGAACTTCATGCGCGAGCCCGTCGGTGAACGGAAGCCATTGTTTTGAACAGGTACCTGAAACTATGAATGAAAGCTCAGTTTTATCTTTATTTTTCTTCATGATTCACGATTCTGTTTCGCTTCTTGTTCTTGTTCCCTTTTTGAGGGCACGATTGCATCTTGTCTTAATTATTTTGTTTAGTCTGAAATTGTTATGATCTGTTTTAATTCTTTGAATCACATATTCCGTGTTGAAATTTTCACTTTTTATTTTTATTTTTAATTTGGAGATTTTAATTAAGTTTTTCATTGCTTGAAATTCATATATTCTGGTGCTCAGCTTGCTGGATTTGAAGGTTTTTCGATTTTTAGCTTTTATTTTTCCTTCTCCATCTCTTGTTTGGTGACTGAGAAAACAATTGAAAATTGAACGAAAGGAAATTGCGCATTCTATACTTTCTTGATTAATTCCTTTCTGTTATTATTACAAGTAGTTCAGCTCAACTTTCCTCTTTTCTTTCACTGAGCTCTAAGAACTTAGCTAGTAATGTATAAAATTTTTAATATTTTTATCGTATTTTCCATTTCAGTTTCAGGTGGCATTAAAGGCATTGTTCTGATGAATTGAGTTTGTGCGTTTTTCGAGTTTTATAGCGTAGGTGAAGTGAAAGGCGTTTTGAGATGGGGATTTTTGATGGATTTCCTATTCCTCCAAACAAAGAAGTAAGCTTAATTCTTTCTTCTTCTAGTCCCAAGATTTAAAGCTTTGTTTAGTTGCGGCTCTTGCTAATTATTTTGCGTGTAAAAAATTGCCAAAAAGTGAAACTTTAATTGATCAATAATAAATAAATGACAAAAACATTATACCAATTCTAATATAGTTATTTTTTTATGCTTGTAAATTCTCTTGCTTTGTTCTGCAGGAATATTTATAATACTGTAATATTTAATTATTCAAAAGAAATTGCTCTTTTTGCATCCAAAGAACCCTTGTTTTTATTTTGCATTCTGAAGTAAAAAGCAAGCAATAAAAGCGATGACCAAAGATATTGTAATTTTTTGGTAGTTTTGGCAACCATCTTGAGGGTCGTGGAGCTGGAAAGTATATTGATTTTTACTATATTTTAGAATAGGATACTTTATTTGGATGGTACTATTCTGTTGATTTGCTGGCAGCTTGGTTTGTTGTTATCAAGCACCCATTTGGGGTGAACAATTTGATAAAGTGTGGGGAAGAAAATAATGCTGTGTTTCTTAGATTAACTTATGTGTTTTAGGATTTTTCTTATGGTTCGTCTTATTTTTGCTTATGATTCAATACAGTACTTAAGGGATGAGCTTGCAAGAATAGATGAAAGTTGGGCCGCTGCACGTTTTGATTCTCTACCTCATGTTGTCCGTATCCTAACATCAAAAGATCGTGAAGGTGAGCTCCAGATTTTAAAGGAACAAAGCGATGTTGTTGAGGATGTTGTAGATGAAGTTGTTCACGCTTATCATGGTGGTTTCAACAAAGCAATTCAAAATTATTCTCAGGTTCATTAATAGATTCTTCAATGCTAAATTTTTGTACAGTGTGATTCTCAAGTTTCTTTTTTCTTGGTTTTCTAGTAATGGCTTTTTAACCGTTCTTTTTTGGTTAAATTGCAAATTAATTTGTTTCAAAAACCATTTTTGGTGGCTATTTTGTTGAGCATATGTATCCTGTACTCATATTTTTCTCCATTATTTTTTTCCACACTTGGATAATGAATATGGAATTTTTCTCTATAGCAGATTATAGAATCGTGTGTTTATTCTAAATCTTATTTGAAAATTACATATAAATGAAAAAACCTGTCATTAATCATAATAATTAAGTGTTAACATTGCTACTACCACTAACTCATATTCTTTTGGTAAATCATGGTTTCTTTTAATGGTAAATATTAAGAGTCATTGATATAGGACTTTATAGACCTTAAAAATTCTCCGTCATTTGTGAATAAATTACTATTAGATGTGGGGACGCTGAAAATATTATCAAACTTCATAGAAGACTGAATGACCCTGCTTCTGTTATTTATTTGGTTAAAGCTAACAGAATTCTGGGAATTATTGTTATGTTTTTTGTTAGAAAAAAAAAAGATAAGAATGATCCTGGAATGTTGTTAGAATTTGTTAGAATCTGTTGATTATTTGACATCCCTTAAATCAAGGGATTAGATAAATGAGTTGACCTAGGAATTTAAATTAGTTTCCTTTTCTATCAAGGTTACTATCTTGATAAGCCTAGACAGTTTGTATAAAGTATCCGGGGGAGACGATGTATATTGTAAGCAAGAAAATGAAATGTTTCTAGTTCAGTTTTAACATGGTATCAGAGCATGATTTTTAGTTGTTTTTTGGCCTTAATTGCCATTTTTCTAAGTCCATATTTTTTCAGCCATTGTTATCTGCCTTTCCTTCTTTAGGCCTTCATTACCAAACCCTTGAAAACTCAATCCTTCACTTTTAGCCATTGTTATCTGCCTGTCATGTCAAAATTAAATATATCTGCTGAAGAGACTGTAGCACTCACATCGCGAGATCTACAAAACATCCAGGCTGCCAACTGGCTAACTGGAAAGAATTACCTAAAGTGGGCACAGTTTGTCCAAACCTATCTTAAAGGAAGAGGGAAGATTTGCCATTTATCAGTTATGGGTCCAGAACCAACAGATCAAAAATTTACAACATGGGAGAAAACAGATTCCATGATCATGTCATGGCTATGGAATTCTATGCCCTGAAATCAGTGATACATGCATGTTCCTATCAACTGCTACGGAGATTTGGGATGCAGGCAGGCAGACTTACTCAAAGGCCTGAGATGCAGCCAAGCGTATGAGATCAAAGTGAAGACCAATGCAATAAAGTAGGGCAACAAAATAGTAACTAAATTTGCAAATTCATTACAAACCTTGTGGCAGGAACTGTATCATCCATGAGTCCTCTTGTGTAAACACCCCTTAACAAAATGGGGTGGCAGAAAGAAAGAACGAACACCTGTCAGCCACTACCCAAGCCCTTTTGTTTCATCAACATGTAACCAAATCCTACTAGGGAGAAGTTGTATTAACGGCTGCAAACATCATAAACAGGTTACTCTCTAAGACCCTAGAGCTTAAAACACCAATAGGACTACTTTCTAGGTTTTATCTTGACATGAATACTTCTAATAACCTTACACCTAGGTTATTTGGATACACTGCCTTTGTCCATATTCATAGTAATAATAGGGGGAAACTTGATCCTAAGGCAGTGAAATGTGTTTTTGTGGGGTACTTACAAACTCAGAAGGGGTGTAAATGTGTCATCACTCACCTTCAAAAGAATTCTTTGTTTCAGCTAATGTGACCTTTGAGGAAGAAACATCATACTTCAAGCAATCTTATCTTCAGGGGGAGCATGTTCTAGTGAAAGATAAGGTTAGGGACAATTTCCTTCTGCAACAATAGTCTCTACCTACACTTACAACACCTACCCAACCTAAGTCCCAGCACAGTCCCAACCTGAACCTCATTCCCAAGTACAGTCCCAACTTGAAACATGGCAGTCCCAGGTACAGTCCCAACCTGAAACATAGCAGCTTCAAACACAGTCTATACAGCCCACTCGACCTCAGTAGCAGCCTATTATTGACACATGGAGATACGAGCAAGTGTATTCAAGAGGAAAAGTCCCTATTTTGGAACCTGAAGAAGTCCAAGATTCCTTTCCAAATTCTAAGAATGAGGGTAGTTACTACACATGAACCTGTTCTTCAAGAAGAAAACATAGATGCTGACCTCTATTTACCCATCGCACTTAGAAAAAAACCTAGGGAATGCACTAAGCATCCATTATACCCATTATCACATTTTATGTCCTTTGAGAATTTTTCTCCATCTTATAAAGCCTTCCTTGTAAGTCTAAATACTATTTTAGTCGCCAAGACCTTATCTGAAGCATTATCTAAAGAAGAGTGGAGAAAAGCCATGAGAGTGATAATGGAAACCTTGAGGAAAAAAAAAAAAAAAAAGAAGACTTGGGAAATTGTAGATTTGCCTAAAGGGAAAAAACCTGTGTGATATAAATGGGTATTTTCGGTGAAGTATAAGGGAAATGGTGAGCTGGAGAGGTATAAGGCTAAGTTGGTAGCCAAAGGATACACATAAACCTATGGGATAAATTACCAAGAAACCTTCGCCTCGATTGCAAAAATGAATATAGTGAGGGTTCTATTGCCGATAGCGGCTAATTGAAACTGGGATCTACAACAATTTGATGTCAAGAATGCATTTCTCTTGGTAACCTAGAGGAGGAAGTTTACATGGACATTGCACCTAGGTTTGGGGACAAATTAGAGAAAGGGAAGGTATGTAAACTACAAAAAGCTCTATATGGCCTTAAACAGTCAACAAGGGCCTGGTTTTGCATATTTGCAAAGGTGATATTAGTCAATGGATACAGACGAAGTCAAGGGGATCACACATTATTTGTGAAGCATTCGAAAACAGGGGGAGTTATTGTATTAGTGGTATATGCAGATAACATAATAGTGATTGTGAATGATGAGCTTGAAAAAGAATCTCTAAAGCAGTGTTTGACTAAGGAGTTTGACATCAAGCAATTGGGAAGATCGAATTATTTCCTAGGGATTGAGGTGGCACATTCTAGACACGGCATCTTTATATCACAACAGAAATATGTTCTTGACCTTCTAAAAGAGACAGGAAAAACAACATGCAAACCTGCTCCTACACCAATTAATCTGAATCATAAACTCGGAGTAGCAGAAAAAGATCCTATGATGAGCAAGGAGATGTATCAAAGACTAGTTGGAAAATTGATCTATCTCTCACATACAGACTAGACATAGCCTATGCAGTGAGTGTAGTAAGCCAGTTCATGCACAGTCCAAGAGAAGTCCACCTACAAGGTAGAATTTTGCACTACCTAAAAGCTAATCCTGGGAAAAGGATACTGTTTCAAAGAAATACAGGGATAGCACTAGAGGCTTATACAGATGTGGACTATGCTAGTTCCCTAGTAAATAGGAGATCCACTACAAGGTACTGCACTTTCCTAGGAGGCAATTTGGTTACATGGAGAAGTAAGAAACAAAATGTGGTGGCAAGGTCAGTTGCTGAAGCAGAATTTAGAGTTATGGCTTAGGGCATATGTGAGCTACTATGGCTGAAAATACTCATAGAAGACTTGAGAATTCAGGGGGTGAACCCATGAAGCTCTACCGTGACAACAATTTAGCAATAAACATTGCACACAATCCCGTGCAGCATTACAGAACCAAACGTATAGAGGTGGACAGGCATTTTATTTGAGGAAAAGATAGAAAGTGGTTTAATTTGTACATCATACGTGAGTACAAAAAACCAACTGGCAGATATGTTAACCAAGGGACTAAACCCCATACAGTTCCAGGATTGTGTTTCCAAGTTGGAATTGGTAGACCTCTACTCCTCGCTTGTGGGAGTGTTAGAAGAAAAAGATAAGATTGATCCTAGAATGTAGTTAGAATCTGTAGATTATTTGAAATCCCTTAAATCAAGGGATTGGATAACTGAGTTGACCTAGGAATTTAAATTACTTTCCTTTTCTATCTAAGTTACTATCCTGATAAGCCTAGACTGTTTGTATAAAGTCCCTAGGGTGGACGATGTATATTGTAAGCAAGAAATGAAATGTTTCTGGTTCAGTTTTAACATTTTTGCTTTTTCTAGTAAGGAACTTTGAATGATGATTATCCTCGTAAGGCATTCCTATTAGCTTGGGCTCTAAAATGTTTTGGAATGAATTTTTTATCTAATGGTGTCTACCATTGAGATCCAAGTAGACCTTGTTTTTGAAGAAATATGAGTTTTAGCATGATGAATTCATCTTCCTGGACTTATTCCTCATGAATTCTTGCATACAACAGTTAGGTTGATTGTTGCCTTTATTTGGTGGGTTGCTGTATTAGTTTGTTAACACTTTTAGTCAGGTGGCATTTTGGATGATCGAAAGGTGGATTTATTTGTTGTTTTATGGTCAAAAAGTTTGGGGGTCTTGGTGATGGCTTTTGGATGGAGGTATCCATGGCAATCAGTTGGGGTCATGTCTTGGCACTGTTAATTGTGGGTGCTGGTAAGGTTTCCTTGGATTGTTCTGTGGCGTAATTATTTGCCTCCCATGTGCTTTTGTTTAACATTGGAATTTCCTTAACATACTTATGGTGGAAAATGTTGTGAGCTATGTTACTTGGGCTCAAGTGTGAGTGTTGATGGTTAAGTTTCTAAAACGTGTATGTTCAATTTTTCCAAGTTTTTCCATGTATTTTAGATGGAAAATCACACCTCCATACCCATGTCTGAATATGCGTCTGATTTGGGTGTCACATAAGGTTACTTGAAGAAAAATGAGGAGTTGGAGCAACATAGGTTGTGGAAGCCTATAATTCTTGATTTCTTAATTGTTGCTGTATGCAATATGGCCTTCCATGATATGACCAATCGTTTAGTCTACTTACAGGTTCAGGGAGAATATCATTGTTTGATTTTCACCTTGACTGATAAGTAAAATAGCTGTGATGTTGACTTAATTGTGGGTTCAAGGGTGTTACTCTACAAACTAATGTTTTATTGTGTCATGATTTCTAGTTCAAGAGGGATGGTTGCTGAGTTATAGATTGATAGACTCAAGCATATAATTCAAAGATTTTTATGTTAGTAAAAATTATCTTGGATTGTTTTTCAAATATGCGTGGCATTTTTTCTCTTTTGTTGGTATTAGCTTTTAGTTCATTGCACGTTAACCATATTATCTTAGCTTAATTGTTTTAATGAAAACAATAATATTTACAAGTTATTTTCATAGAATAGAATTGTATAACAATCATTATCTAAAATTTTCACTTCTCCTAATAATGTTTGTAGTCTAATATGAGTAAAAACTCTATTCTTTGATAAAACTATTTTAAGTAATACAAATAAAATAACATAATTGAAATTTAATTAAAAGTAAAAGGGTAATAAAAGTTTTGCACCCCTGAAAACATAGATAATTATGTCTTGGAATTCTGTTGAACTAAGAGATATAATTCTTTTTTGTGGTTCTTCTCTATAGTTTATGAATTCTATGATTCCGCTGATACCAGGTAGACTTAAGTTGCAATTCTTCATTATCCTATTGGACTATAATTTTATTATATTTTTTCTTCCAGGATGGTCTCTGGTGGTTTTTGTTATGCTCTTAACCATTTATGTGTCTCTCCTCTAGCCCATGATTATTGTCCTATTTGGAACAACAAATTTTTTTCGGGATCCAGTAGTTATTTTGATATAATTTAAGGAAATTGTTAACCAGTGCCTTAGTGCCTAGTGGCACTGCTTAAAGCTATATTTTTGGAAATAAAAATGCAATTAATGCATTATTTTTCTTGAATTTAATGAAAGTAATGCGTGAAATGCAAAAACTTTCTTAAAATAGCTATTAAAGAATCCTTAACTAGTGCCTATAAGAACTGGTCAACTGGTCCCATGGTTTATTTAGTATATTCTAGAAAGTGCCCTCTCCCAAACATTGCCTCTCTATGTGAAATTTGCCCATCCTTTTGTTCAGTCCTACAATATTTGTCTGTTTTAAAGGTTAAGGAGAGTTTTGGAAGTGAATGCATTTTAAGACGAATGTGAGAAGAATAAATGATGCCCCCTTAAAAAGTAGGAATTCTACAAGATGAGCTAAATATACAAGAAGAAGGAGGGTTTGCTATGGTTGATTTGGAATTAAGATGATGCTCAGACGTAAAATGATAAAACTTTGAATTTTAAGTCAAGACACACAAATTTTGGACATAAAAATATAAACTATGTGCGTTGATTGAGTATTTTGATCTCTAATTATGCCTTTTATTGTCAATCCTGTGTTAGACAGTCCTCCATCAATCTGATGTCCATTGGATACTCATGGGAACGATTCCTCTTACATGTAAATAATGGCAGATAAGAGTTCCGGGACATGAATGATTGATAGCATTATATGTCTGAACAAATAGGTCATGGAGAATAAATTGATAATATTACATGTCTGAGCAAACAGTTCATGGAGAATCAATATATAAATTTGCATCGAAACCAATTTTCTCTGGTATGATAACTTTCATGATGTGTCATCTTTCTTGAATGATTGATATTTACATTTTTTATTACTAACTGTTCAATCCTTTTCAGATCTTGAGGTTATTCAGTGAATCTTCTGAAAGTATTGGTGACTTAAAGGTTGATTTGGCTGAGGCAAAGAAACGTCTTGCTGCACGCAATAAACAGTTGCATCAGCTTTGGTATCGATCTGTTACATTGCGTCACATAATCTCCTTGTTAGATCAGATTGAGGGCATAGCTAAGGTTTGCTCATTATTTCTGCCATTCAAATGTTGTTTGTTGGGATTTATATGCTTTATCTTCATTAGGATTTGGCACGTCGCTTCCATCTATGCCTTACCATGTTCCTGCAATAAACCCAGTAAATATGATGAATCATCTAGTGCGTTTGTATTGTGGATCAGGTTCCTGCTCGTATTGAGAAGCTCATTTCTGATAAGCAATTTTATGCTGCAGTTCAATTGCATGTTCAGTCAGCATTGATGCTTGAGCGAGAGGGCCTTCAAACGGTAATTTGTAAAATGTTGCAAGCAGTGTATCTGTTTCTATTCTTTGCATTATTATAGGCACCGGCTTAAAACGTTATCACAATTGTTCAACTTGTTGTTTCAACTTCTCTCACATTTTATCTTTTAGAGTAACTTGTTGCTTTGACATGAACAAATCAAGTGTACATTTTTAAGTTATTAGGCCTCCCAAATTAAATGGCCATATTTATCTCACAGTTATGGCTGAGGCTTAGCGTAAAGGGCTTGTTAAATATCTGGAAAAAATGCACAAAAAACCTTATTGTTTTGGCCGAGTTTCAAGTTGAAACCTATCGTTTAAAAAGTGAAGCATTAGTCTCTAAATTAAATATATTAAACAGATTTAGTCTTCAGTATACCATTAGTTGGCGTTTGTGCTGCACCTGCTGCTCCAAAGAGATGCTAACATGATGTTCTATATTTTCTGTTTCTTATATCTTCTTTTGTCTTTTTATTTGTAGTATAACATTGATAGAGCATACACAATGATTATAGCAAAATCAAATCCAACGATTAAAATGCCTGAAACTATGCTGAACATGCAAAACAATCAACAGGTACAAAAATGAGTAGAAAAAATGTTGGAAGCCAAGTCAATTAAAAGCTATAAGCCTAGCCTACCTTATGTTAATTGCTAATTTGTTAACCCAAATGGAATTGCAGCAAATGATGCCTTTCTTCATATGTTCATAAAACAAAGGTTTTACAATAAGAAATAGTTGACCTAGCTAGAAAGGAAATCTTACACTTATAGATAGTTTGGTTTTTCTGCATCAACTTTACTTTTTTTGAAATTGAAACTATATAAAGAGCTTTTAGATGTTCTGCTTGCATTTAAACATTCTAACTTGATATAATCTAGGTTGGTGCTCTCCAAGACATTCGATCTGAACTGATGAAGTTGCGAGGTGTTCTTTTCTATAAAGTTCTGGAGGATTTGAATTCACATCTTTACAATAAGGGTGAATACAGGTATTTCTGTCTATTCAGGGCTTAACTTTTGTAGTCATATTCCATTTGTGATCATGGTCTCATCTATTCACATTGAATTGGAAAGAGAGATATCTAATTCTGTATGTCTTCTGCATTTTATTTATGCCAATAAAAAGCATCTTCTGTAAAGATTTCCCTTTTACAAAACTTTTGGTAATTAAGCTGATTAAATTCTGCAGCTCAGTTGCTTCAAGCATGCATGAAAAGGATGAAGAAGTGCCAACAACCACTGCTGTTGCATTTACTGCAAATACTTCACAACCTGTGTCTCGAAGAACCAGGTCAGTGAGAGGTGACAGTCAGTTTGGTGGTCAGGGACTTGTAGATGGATCATACAGGCTAGGTTCAATTGATGGAGCGTAAGTCTGGATCTATTAGATTCATTTGTTTTCTAAATATTTTTCTTAATGTACTCTTGAGTTTTACTTTTCTTACGTTATACAAATTAAATAAATTTGTAAATTTTATTTGGTTGTCTGTTTGCACGTTCCTCTTGAAGCATTTTATGAGTTACAAACATCACATCTATTATTTGCATTACTTTAAGTGTGAACCAATCATTCATTTATTGGATTCTTCCCTCGAAATTGGTCGGAATTCCATCCATTGTCCTTAACCTTTTATTTTGATTCCACTTTGGTCCTTAACCTTTGAACTTTTTCATTTGGGTCCGTAACCTTTTAAAATGATTTCATTTTAGTTGGTCCTTCAAAGAATTTTGTTGTTACCGAAGTAATGTCCGTTTTGTCGCCTATGTGGCAAGCTACGTAAACATTCCCTCGGCATGCCACGTGGACATTCTTCTCAATTGTTAATAGAAAAATGTGATGAAAAGACCAAAACGAAGCCACCTTAAAGGTTAAGTGTCCAAATGGACTTTAGAAGCTAGGAATTGAAATGGAATCAGAATAAAAGGTGAGGGACTTTGGACAAAATTTATCATTGTTTTCTCTTTCAAGATATTACAATGTCCATCTGAATATTAACAGATTTCATTTTAAAATATAGGAAAAGGAACCTTCATTTTTGTTTTGATTAGCAGAGTTTTATGAGTTTCTCCCATCTATGGAGGAATGATTTGAATGCCAAACTTTCTTTTAATCATAAAGTCATACAATTCATGGCATCAAAAGTTTTAAGCTTTTTCTTCTAGTTAGTCTTCATTTCTGAACCTGCAATATATTTAAAATTTTTTTATGGATCCTGTAACTTATATTTGCTCCATCATTATCAATATTTTCTTTTAAATTTTTAAGCTTTTATTGCGCACAAACTATCAGAAGCCTATACTGCTTGGTATTGTACACATGCAGAGAGGTCATTATTTTTTTTTTTAATATCTGCTGGGTTTTTTTAGTTTTTATTCTCTATGCAGAGAGGTCATTAGTTGTCTGAGTTTGTTTCTCACCCTTTTTTTTTTTTTTTTCCAGTTCATCTTATGATGGTCATGATGAGGATGGTTCTTTGGAGCCACATGATGAAAGGCTTAACGGTGGTCTATCCCATCAAATCCCATTGTGGCTTTTTAATTCTACTCCTGATGAATTTGTTGTATGAATGCTTCGCTTAATATTATCACATCTCATCATGTTGACTTAAGTAATATTTCTGAATTTTGGCATTAAAGCGATCTTTTGCTTTTGTTGGTCTAGGAAACAATTAAAAAGAGTGATGCTTCCCTTCACGTGAAGTATTTGCAGACTATGGTGGAGTGCCTCAGCCTGCTTCACAAAGTAGCTGCAGCTGGTGCTGTTATATGGTTGGTTGCTTTACTTAGTAGCATGTTTCAATAGAATCTATGTTCTTTCCTTGGTGCTTTTAGATAGGCTCTGAGAATGTTTTCCTACAACTATTTTAATATGCCTTAATTTTCATTTATAGGATCATCTACTGCTGATTTTTATAAGATGGTTTTCGAATGAGATACATGAACATAAGATATGGATTTAAGATTACATGATGAACATGGTGAAACATAGTCTTGGGCTTATTTTCCCCTTTAAGAACTGTTAGTATGTAACAAACAAATGACATGAGCTTTAAATACTCATGTATTTCTTTCTTTTTTTTTTTTTTTAGGAATTTTTTTATTTATGTTGTTCTTTCTATTAGTTGTCTTCATGATGGTTTATCTATTGAAGGATTGTTTCTTGCCAAAATCTATGTAACAGCCAAAGATTGCGGCCCACAGTTCATGAGATTATTACATCCAGGATTAAAGCCCATTCAGACTTCATTAGTTCTTCAAGGTTTGGAATTGAGAAAGCCACACAAACTGGTACCACCAGTTACCAATATATGAAGGGACAATTAGAAAGCTACCAGATGTCGAAACAAAAGCGTCAGAATGGGATATCATTGGCTGGGACATTGTTGGCAGTGAGCCCCATCTCACCTTTGATGGCTCCTACAGGAAAAGCACAGGCTTCTGCAAAAGAGCTTCTTGATTCAATTTTTGACTCTGTTGTTCGAATATTTGGTGAGACATTGACTTAATTTTTTTTATTGCTCTTAGTTTCTTGCTATTCTATTTGCTTTTGAATCAAAATCTGAAACTAAATTTCTGAGCTGTAATTGATCAGAGAATCATGTTGTTGTCGGAGAGCTTATTGAGTCGAAGGCTTCCCTACAAAGTGACACGAACATGCCAAAGTCAATGTCAACAGATGTAAACCTTGATTCTGAAGCATCTCAAGTTACTGGAGGCTACAGTATTGGCTTCTCCTTGGCAGTTTTACAGGTCATCTGGCTTCTCTAGTGCTTTAATATTGACAAAGTTTCTTTTTGGAATGGTTTTGGCCCAATAACTCTTCCTGACTTTTTATTTCTTCAATTTACAATTTTTTTCTTGAATATGTGATACAGAGTGAATGCCAGCAACTCATCTGTGAGATTCTTCGAGCAACCCCTGAGGCTGCATCGGCAGATGCTGCTGTACAAACTGCCAGGCTTGCAAGCAAGGTTCCTACAAAAGAAAAGAGGCAAGTAACTAGAGTCTCTTCTGATAATTCTTGGAGGAAGAGAAAATGCAAGGATTCAGTAATAGTTTCCATTGGTCATCTCTACTTTGCTAACATATTTTCAAGTTTCGGTTACCTGAATTTTTTTTTTTTGGGGGGCCGGGGGGGGGGGGGAGAAGACAGTTGCTCCCATATATATCTCCTCTTATGTTTAGGAAGGGTGAGAAAGAGTAATTGCTTCAACAATATTTAGGAGATTACTGAAACTAAGGCCTATTTATAATCCTGGCAAGATGTTGATTGTGAATAGAGAGGCTGTGAATATTGATGATGTTGGTGTTGGTGTTGGAGGAATTCAGAATTGTCATTATGTTTTGGATTTTACGTGTAAGAATCTGGATGTGACATGATGGAAGTGAAGGGTGGTAGGCTAATGTGCAGAGATGGTTGTGGATGAAAATGTAGTGTCCAGCTGCATGAAGTGAAAGTTCTTTCCTCCGTTTTCATCAAGCCACTTGATAGTATTTGTGGTTTTGCGTCTTTTCTTAAGAATTATTTCCCTGTATGTTTAAACAAAATCCAATTTGAATTTACTTTTCATTATCTTGGATCTATTGTCGTTTGAATGAAACTGGATCTCTTTACATTACTCTCAGGAGTTATTTGAATAGCTATTTGATAGACACAAATTTTCCGCAATATGATTCTCTTTGTTTATTTAATTATAAATAACTCATTGCTATTTTCAACGAGTTGGAACGATATAAATTGTAATTTATTTCTTAAAAGTTAGCTTTTATCTTTAGGTTTGGTAAATTATTCTAAATAAACAAAAGAAAGGCATATAATAGTATCAGCTTCATCAAAGAGCATTGTGCATGTCTGAATTGTTGAATAATGATCGAAAGATAAAAGAGTATGTGATACTATTCCATATCTGCTATGGTGAGTTAAGAGAGTATTTAAGTAGTTATTTACTCCTCAATAGTATGCATTCTATTATCCCTGCTTTCATCCCCGTCCCTTGTCTGAATGTTGATTGACAATAACAAAAATTTCTACAACAGGGTGTCACGACATACAAAATAAAAAATAAATCAGCAAAAAGCTCGAATCTTCATGTAGCTTCTGTTCTTTCACTGATACTGGCCTACAATTTTTGGATTCATAGTTCAGCCTATGGGCTTCAGTAGTTGTAATCATTTATTACCACAACTCAATCAACAGCTAATTTGAAATACTATTTTCACCATAATTGCACCAGTGCATAAATAAGAAATTGAAAATGTTAGCATTCTTCTATGTATTCTTTTGTATAGGCTACATATAGTGGTATTATTTCTTTTGTATAGGCTACATATGGTGGTATTATTCTTTTATCCCATGTTGGTTAAGTCTTGCATTTGTTGTTTTTTGCATTCAATTGGTTATAGGTTGGATGCTTAACATAGTATTAGAGCCCAAGGTAGTTGTGTTTTTCTATTTTTGTCACCGTTTGATGCCCTTTATGTTTTTATCAGCATGTTAGGTGTCTTTGTTAGTATTGGTTTAGGGGTGAGGGCATGTATTAAATTGTTTTATGCCACATTAGTTGAGTCTTTATTTGCTGTGGTTTTATATTCCGGTTGGGTTTCCTTCCTATTGTCAATCAGTTTTAAGTTAGATGCTTAACATTATGTGCCATTACTACTAGCATTTTATTTTTTGTTCTACCATCATAACTGCAATAATTTGCCTATTAATTCTGTTCTTATTTTTGTTGTACAAGCTTGAAAGTTAATTGTTTTGGTTACAGGGATGGGTCGGAAGATGGACTCTCATTCGCTTTCCGTTTCACAGATGCTACCTTATCAGTTCCCAACCAGGGTATGCTAAAGTTGAATTATTGCAAAACCTATTGAATCATTATTAGTTTATTTTCCATGATTTTATCTGAAGTTAGTAATGTGGTTTGATATATATTATTTGCTCTCCTCAATTTTTAGTTTATTGCTTGTTGAAGCTCCCTTATTTTGATTATTAGTATTAATCAGCCAAGGAAGGCTTTATGTTTGTCCAATTAGGTAAAATCTATGCTGGTGAGCTTGACTCTTTGAGTTTAAATCCTTAGAGGAACAATTTTCGCAAATCTTGGTATTATAGGAATGAGCATTCACCCCTCTTGGGCATTGCCTTTGGAAAAAATACAAATGGTAAAAGAAGTATAAACAAACAGAAAATTCTTCTCATTTCTGATAGTATGTGGTAGAAGCTTGTTGGTCTTTGCTGTAAACTTTACACAATCATAGTTCCTGCTTATATTCAACGGACAGTATGTATGGTGGTGAAACTTTCATTTATTGTATGTTTAGCAAGCAGGGGGAAGCATAATGAGATTTTCAATTAGCTTTTAAATGTAAAATTCACTGCTTCGGCTCTTTCAAATGATGTCAATTTTTAATCCAAGTTGCTTGATTCAGCAAGCAGGAGGAGTAGGAGATTTTTTGTTGTGTTGATTTAACAGATGTTCTCTCTCTGTCTCTGTCTGTCTGTCTGTCTGTCTGTCTCTCTCTCTCTCTCCATTTTTTTTCTTTGGAGCAGCCATTCATGATTTCTGTTATAGTTGTTTGGTGATTGTAAACTGTCGTC
>JBBYHM010000003.1:2228792-2248671 GCA_038381775.1 Adansonia rubrostipa | reverse complement strand
AAGCTTGCAAATCTTTTTACTACCAAATAAAAAAACTTAGAAAGGCATAGTTTAGAAAATAATGAATACAATAGAGAGGAAAAATAGGAATGATATGATCAAAATTGTTTAATCCCTCTTTATTTATAGGGAAAGAATTCAACTAAAGCTAGGGATAAAGATAATTACATTAATTTATCAAAATAAATATAAAAAATCAATCTTTAATCTTTATCTTGATCTCTTGAGAAGTTATGTGCAATCTTCTTTCTGAATGTAGCCATAAAGATGGATTTGTGGGTTGATTTTCTTCATTTATCCAAGAGATAAATATAATCTGAAATATAATCTTCAAAGGTAATTACTTCAACTTTCAAACTCTTAACCCAAGTAGAACTTTATCTTCCAACTTCTCCTAATGTGATCAAAGTTCTTCAAGATCAGCTCATTAGAATTCAAAACCCATACAAATTCTCTAACTTAGCCAATTTCTGCTTCCTTTGTATTTTTCATCTAATTAAATCCTGCAAAATAAAAAAGAAAAATAAATGCTCATGATAATCATAAAAAATAACTAGAAAAGATTAAAATAGAAAAATAATTTATATAAAAGTAAGCACTTATCAACTGGTATATAAATAAGTGTTAGAAATCAATAGAAAAAAAATGTAAGAATGCTTGATTTCTATATATTACAATATCAGCCTACTCTGGGGTATTTATACAAGAGTTGAGGTTGATTATAGTTGACCAGAATTTAAAAACTAATCCTAGATAAGAACTATGCAACAAATCCCTTAACTTAAGGAACTCTAATCTAATCCTTAATTAAAGGAATCCCATAATTTACAAATCCTATATCTAATCCCTCTAATCTAACTGTATCTTCTAACAATAAGTAAAGAAAGAAAAATGGAAGCCAACTCAATTAAAAGCAAGAAGCCTAGTTTATGTTATACTAATTGTAATTTTACTATCCAAACAGAATTGGAACAAGTGATGTCTTACTTCATGTGTTCATAAAACATTGGTTTACAATAGCAATTAGTCAACCTAGCTATAAAAGAAATCTTACTCATATAAACAGTTTAGCTTTTTCTTGGTCAACTTCTCTTTTGTGAACTTGAAACCGTATAGAGAGCTTTTAGATGTTCTGCCTGCTTAAATCTTCTAACCTAATTTAATCTAGGTTGGTGCTCTCCAAGATGTTCGATCTGAGCTGTCAAAGTTGCGAGGTGTTTTGTTCTATAAAGTTTTGGAGGATTTGCATGCACATCTTTACAATAAGGGTGAATACAGGTATTTTCATCAATTAAGGGCTTAACTTTCCATCATATTTTTATCTATTTGTTCACATTGAATTGGAAAGAAATAAATGTCTTATCTGGTTCTGTATGTTTTCCGCATTTTATCTATGCCAATAAAAGGCATTTGCTGGAATATTTTCCTTTTAAAAAATTACAAAACTTTTGTTCATTACGCTGATTAAATTTTGCAGCTTAATTGGTTCAAGCATGCATGAAAAGGATGATGAAGTGCCAGTAACCACAGCTATTGCATTTACGGCTAATACTTCACAACCTGTGTCTCGAAGAACCAGGTCAGTGAGAGGTGATAGTCAGTTTGGCAGTCAGGGACTTGTCAACGGATCATACAGGCCGGGTTCCATTGATGAAGGGTAAGTCTGGAATTTTACTATGTATTTTAAATATTTTTCTTTATGTGCTCCTGACTTTTCCTTGTCTCACATTTAAAGAATGAAATAAATTTGTAATTGTATTTGGTTGTTCTTTTCCACATTCCCCTTGAAGCATGTTATTGAGTTTCAAACATTACAAAATGTGTTCTTTGACAGTAAGATAGTATTTTATGCATTATTTTAATTGTGAGTGACTCTTTTATTTACTTGAATTCTTCCCTTGGAATAGTTCTTTCCTCTTTCACAATATTACCATATCCAGCTGAATATTAACAGATTTCTTTTAAAATATAGGACAAGAAGCCTTCATTTTTGTTTTAGTTAGTAGAGTTTTATGACTTTCTACCATCTAGGGAAGAATGATTTGGATGCCAAACTTTTTTGGAATCATAAAGTCATACAATTTAAACTCCAATGTGGTTAAGCATTTCTTCTAGCTAGTATTCATCTTTGAACGTATTATCTAAGTTAAAATCATTTTTTTTTATGGATTCTGTCACATACATGTGCTTCACCATTATTAATATATTCTCATTGGTTTTTAAGTTTTTATTATGAACAAATCATCAGAATTCTACACTGTTTGGTTTTTGTTTATATGCAGAATGTCATTTGGCTCTTTTTTTAAAAAATTCTGTTAGGTTTCTCTTTATCTTTTTTTTTTCTTTTCTAATTATTATATTTCGCACTTTTTTTGGTAGTCTTAGTTTGTACCTCGCCTTTTTTTTTTTTTTTTTTTCAGTTCATCTTATGATGGCCATGATGAGGATGGTTCTTTGGAGCCAAATGAAGTTGATGCAAAAGATGTCAAAGTCATGTCCCATCAAATCCCGTTGTGGCTTTTGAATTCTACGCCTGATGAATTTGTTGTATGAATTCTTTAACATTATCACATCTCATGACATTGACATCATTAACTTTTCTGATCTTTAGCGTTGAAATACTGTTTTCTCTTTTTGGCTAGGAAACAATTAAAAAAAGTGATGCTCCACTTCATGTTAAGTATTTGCAGACTATGGTGGAGTGCCTCTTCTTGCTTAACAAAGTAGCTGCAGCTGGTGCTGTAATATGGTTGGTTGCTTTGCTGATTTAGTAGCATGTTTTAATAAAACTTATGTTCTTTCCTTTCTGGTTTTAGATACAATATGAAAATGGTGTTGCACAACTATTCTAATACGCCTTAATTGTCCTTTATCTAATCATCTACTGATGATTTTTGTTAGATGGTTTTCTAATGAGATATATGAACTTAAAATAAGCCTGGATTTAAATTTATGTAATGAGCATGGTGAAAAGTAGTCTTGAGCCTCTTTTTTTTCCCTTTAATAATTGTTTGTATTAAACAAAATAATGACATGATAACTTTAAATATTAATGTTTTTCTTTTTTCCTGAATTCTAATATTTTTATTAATTCTGCTCTTGATATTATTCATCTTCATGATGATTTATCTATTCAAGGATTGTTACTTGCCAAAATCTTTTTAACAGCCAACGATTGCGACCTACAATTCATGAGATTATCACGTCCAAGATTAAAGCCCATGCAGAATTCATCAATTCTTCAAGATCTGGCATTGATAAGGCCACTCGAAGTGGCACCTCCAGTCTCCACTTTATGAAAGGACAGTTAGGAAGCTACCAGTTACTGAAACAGAAGCGTCAGAATGGGATGTCATTGGCTGGGACTCTGTTGACAGTGAGCCCTGTCTCTCCTGTGATGGCTCCTATGGGAAAAGCACAGGCTGCTGCAAAAGAACTTCTTGAGTCAATTTTGGACTCTGTTGTTCGGATCTTTGGTGACTTTTTTTTTTTTTTTCATTACTCTTAGTTCCTTTCTATTTTGTTTACTCCTATATCAAAAGTTGAGACTAAATTTCTCAGCTGTAATTGATCAGAAAATCATGTTGTTGCTGGAGAGCTTATTGAGTCTAAATCTTCCCTACAAAGTGATCCAAACACACTAAAGTTAACGTTAACAAATGTAAACCTTGATTCTGAGGCATCTCAAGTTACTGGAGGCTACAGTATTGGCTTTTCCTTGACAGTTTTACAGGTAATCTATCTTCTCTAGTACTTTAATTTTGACACATAGTTTCTTTTGAGCAATAATTTTAGCCTAATAACTTCTTTACTTTTTATTTCTTCATTTTACAATATTTGTTGAATTATGTGCTACAGAGTGAATGCCAACAACTCATATGTGAGATTCTTCGAGCAACCCCTGAGGCTGCATCAGCAGATGCCGCTGTACAAACTGCCAGGCTTGCAAGCAAGGTTGCAACAAAAGAAAAGAGGCAAGTAACTGGAGTCTCTTGTGATAATACTTGCAGTAAGAGACAAGATAACGATTCAGTAATGATTTCCAATGGCCCTCTCTACTTTGCTAACCTTTTTTTTTTTGGGGGGGGGTTGGGGGTGGCGCTGGGGGAGACAATTGCTCCCGTATATATCTCTTTTCTTCCTCGCTAGGATTTATGTTTTTGCATCCTTGCATGAGATCTATCTTCTTCTATGCTCAAACAAAATCCAATTGGAATTTAGTTTTCATTATCTTGGATTTTTTGTCTTTTAAATAAATAACTGATCTATTTACATTCATCTCATGAATTAGTAAGAATAGCTTTTCAATAGACTCAAAGTTTTATATGATATGATTCTCTTTGTTTATTCAATAATAATTACTCATTGGTAATGTGCAATGAGTTAGGAGGATGTATATTGTTATTTACTCCCCGAAGTTAGCATTTATCTTTTGGTGTGTGTGTAATATCCTTAATAATCAAATGAAAGGCATATAATAGTATCCCATAGCATTGTGTATGTATGAATTTTTGTGTAATAATCAAAAGATAAAAACGTTTGTGATACTACTCCATATCAGCTATTATGAGTTGAGAAGCATTTAAGTAGCTATTTACTCCGAAATCTATTGTGGTGTAAGTATGCTTTTGTATTATCACTGCTTTCTTTCCCTTCACCTCGGCTGAATGCTGATTGACAACAGAAAACGAACTTTTCCACAATGCGGAATCATGACTTCCAAAATAAAAGATAGAGCAACCGAAAATCTGCAATCTTCAGGCTGCTTGGGCGGTGTCCTTTTTTTTTTCTTTTGGGTTCATATTTCAGCCAATGGGCTTCCTTTGTTGTAATCATTTATCACCAGAATTGCAATCATAGCTAATGTGAAATACTATTTTCACTATAATTGCAACGATGAATAAATATGAAATTGATTTTCTTTTATATAGATTACAGATTCTGTTTTTATTTCTTTAAGTGGCTTTATCCTACATCGGTTAATTTGTTAGTTTTTTGTGTTTTACATTCAAGTTGGACCTCTCCACTTACTGCCAATTGCTTTTAGGTTGGATGATTAATATAGAATTAAATAAGTTTGTTATGTTCATTTTTTTTTGTTTTTATTGCCCTTTACGTTTTATTTTTTCAACATGTTAGGTCTTTTGTCAGTAGTGGTTTACAGATGAGGGGGAGCATTAACTGGTTTTATCGTACATCTGTTAAGTCTTTAGTTTTCTGTGGCTTTGTATTCAAGTTGGGTTTCTCGCTTATAGTCTATTGCTTTTTGAGTAGGTGCTTAGGATTATGTGCCATTGCTAGCACCTTTTTTTTTTATTTTTTGGTTTTACCATTATAACTCGATAATTTGCATATTAAATTCCCTTCTTTATTAATTTTGTTCTACAAGTGTGAAAGTTTATAGTGTTGGTTGCAGGGATGGGTCAGAAGATGGCCTCACTTTTGCTTTCCGTTTTACAGATGCTACCATTTCAGTTCCTAACCAGGGTATGATAAAGCTGAATTATTGCAAAAACTTATTGAATTGTTGTTAGTTCTTTTGCCATGATTTATCTAAAGCGTTAATGTGATTTGATATTATATTAATGAGCTCTCCTCAGTGAAAGAATTTTATTTATAATTTGGTCAAGTTCCCTTATTGTGATTATTAGTATGAATCAGACGAGGAGGAATTTATGTCTGCCCAATTAAGCTAAATCTATGCTGATGAGCTTGACTCTTTTTGAGTTTAAATCCTCGGATTAATGATTTTAGCAAATATGTAGTATTATTGTATGAAAGATGGTTTACCCCCTCTTGGGCATTTCCTTTGGAGAAAAAGACAAATGATAAATGAAATATAAATGAACAGAAAATTCATAACATTTCCAAACATACAAGATAGAAGCTTGTTGTTATTTACTGTAAACATTGTAGAATTATCGTCTTGCTTATGTTTAACTGACAGTACATATAGTGTTGAAGCTTCTCCATTTGAAGTATTTTATGTTTAGCTACCAGGGGGAAAGCATAATGAGATTTTCAATTAGCTTTTACATGTAATTCACACGTTTGACTCAGTTGATGACAATTTTTTTAATCCAAATTGCTTGATGAGCAAGCACTTGAAGTAGGAGAATTTTTGTTGTGCTGATTTAATAGATTCTCTCTCGCTCCCCTTTTTTCTTTGCAGCAGCCATTCATGATTTTTGTTCTATTTTTGTGGTGATTGGAAACTTTTTTCTTCCCTTGTCGGGTTGCAATCTTTTTAGCTGTAACTTCTTTGACATGTTCAATTTATTTGTTATTTCCCCATTGATATTTATTGTTGTATGCCATGTGTCCTATGTAGGAGTTGATCTCATTCGCCAAGGATGGAATCGGAGGGGTCCCAATGTTTTACAAGAAGGTTATGGCTCTGCAGCTGTCTTACCTGAGCAAGGCATTTATCTAGTGGCATCTGTGTACCGGCCTGTTCTTCAGGTTTGGGACTATGAGAATCTCATATCTATTTTTTCAAACATATTTGTTGTTGCACGTTTATTGATGATTCTGTAAATGGCCTTTTGTAATCTGATGTGTGGTGCAGTTTACAGATAAGGTTGCTTCGATGCTGCCAACAAAGTATTCGCAGCTTGGGTAAATCTTCTTTCCAAGCTTGTATGTGGTACAAAGGAGAGTCGTTTTTTGTGAATGATATGATAAGTATTTAAGGATAGCTGTTAGGCACAGAGCGCAAGTAATTTTCATTTCTCATTCTGTATTCTTCTTTTGTCAATATCTTGTTCAAAATTTTAGGTTTGAAGTGAGATGTGGAAGGGGAAAATCTTTACAGCTCTTCATTTTCTTTCTGTATTATCAAATCTGGTTGAAATTGTAAAATATGTGATCCAACTCTTTTGCAAGTGAACTGTAATTTTGACAATAATGTTCTTTTTTCTATTCTTAAATTTCCATAATTGCAGGAATGATGGATTGTTAGCCTTTGTGGAGAACTTTGTGAAGGACCACCTTTTACCAACCATGTTTGTTGACTACCGGAAAGGCGTGCAACAAGCTATATCAAGCAAGTTCTATAACCATACAAGTCCCGCGAATTCCTTAATCATCATTTTTTTCAATCCATGCCTCACATCAATAATTTCTACTGCCAAACTTGTTAGATTACAAACTGTCTATCAAAATTACCCATCTCATTTTTAATATTAATCATATACTATCAGTATTTTCAATATTTTGGATCTTATATTGGCTATCACAAGAAAGACAGGGTTCGGTCTAATCTTGTCTCTTGGGTGTTAAGCTGGGCTTGTTTCACCTGTTTTAGTGAGTTTGTACACGGAGAAGATGGTTGGCACAATATAATTAAAAAATATAGATAAACCTGCATGAGATACTAGATCAATAAGGCAGCAATGTGATTAATGGAGTGCTCATTACTGATTTACATGGCTTGGATGAAAGACATCTTTCCAAGTGATGTAAGTGTAGTAATTTCATTTTAGAAAGCAGAGAATAATGGAAGAAATTTCTGTGAGAACCATGTTGCAAGAGACTGGATGTGGCTTTGTCTCGGGAAATGCAAGATTCAAAAATGGTCAACTATCAGTTATATCACATACGATGCTCCAGCTTTTGATTCTGTCTTTGTTTCTCCTTCAGAACTCTTAGATTTTTCTTTTTGGTTGGATGCCTTTAACAGTATAACACCCTTAACCCAAAAATGTTTTCTTGCAGGTCCAGCTGCATTTCGGCCACGGGCACATCCCAATGTTTCATATACTTCATCCGTTGAGAAGGGTCGACCTGTCTTGCAGGGGCTTCTGGCTATTGATTTCTTAGCAAAAGAGGCAAGTTTATCTTATATTTCTTATTTCCTGAAAAACTATTTTCTTTCCCTCCTTTTCAATCTCATAATATTATATTCATTATTTTGGGATGACAGACCATTAGTTTTATTTTTTTTTTTTTGGTTCTTTCAGGTAAAATTACTTAGCGGTTTCCTTTGTTCTTCTGGAACATTTTCTACTCAAGTTTCTGGACCATATACTTCACAGTTTTTTTTTTTTTTCCCTAATAATAAACTTTATATTAACTAGGTGCTTGGTTGGGCTCAAGCAATGCCTAAATTTGCTGCTGACCTTGTGAAGTATGTGCAAACTTTCCTCGAGCGAACCTTTGAAAGATGCCGAACTTCATACATGGAGGTATGGGTTCTTCTGTATACATGTTCTTCCTTGAGTTGCTTTTAACATGCTTTTTATTTGTCATTGATTTTTGTTTATGTGAATTCATTCTAATTGGTAGCTGTCTTTATCTTCGCGGTGTTTGCTCATGTCAATAACATGTGAAATTATGATGAAAGAAAATTTTACGTAGAATGTTGAAGCATCTTCACCTTTTTAATTATTGTTCTTGATATTGTTAATACATTGGTTGTTTGTAGCTAGAGGTGTTCATGAGCCAGGTCATGGCCTGAAGTTTTTTTCAGATTACTTGCCCAGGCCCAAAGTTGGCCCGGTCTGTAGGCCTGAATTACTGCTTAAGAAATATTAGAATACTTATTTTATATTAATATTTAATTATTTTTAAAATAAATTTATTTATTTATTTTTTTTTGTTAATTAAAAGTGATTCGGGCAAATCAAAAAATTATACCCAGGTCTGGCCCATTTCGGGCACAGGTCTATTTGTAGCTGTGCAAGACACGAGCCTTAGGTGGAGGCAGGGGGAGAAGAAGGGGGAATTTATGCTTTTTTTTCTTCACCCTATTTTTTATTTTATTTTATTTTATATTTTGTAAGTTCGATCCAAACTATTGAATGTATAGTTTTCGGTGCCTAGGTGGAATTGCATTTATTTGGCACAGATAATTGTTAAGCAAGGGCTAAGATTTATAGTTCGGCTGTCTTCCGTAGAGGCCATGCGAACAATGATGTGAATAGAACTGCTCATAGTCATATCAGCTCTTTTAGTATATAAGCACAGATGGAAATAGGCTAACAGCATATAAACAAAAGCAAAGAATTTGCCTGATAAAAAATTTACAAACGTGATAAAAGTTTCCAAAGAAATAAGTACCTAAAAACGTCCTAAAAGAATCTGAAATAGGCTAAGGAATCTTTGGTGTTGTCATAACTAATTCCAGACATAATGATGAATGTATGCCATTGAGTAAACTGAGGAGCAGTGATTTGCATGCTTCTTATTGAAATTATTTGATTGAGATAGTTGAAACTCATTCCTAGTTTGTCTTTATTATAAATGAGAATGTAATAGTGAATTGGTATGCAACCTTTTTTTTTTTTTTGACCTTGCAACCATGCAAAAAGTAATTAACGTTTTCCATTCATAAACATTTTGTTAATATTTCAGGCAGTTCTTGAGAAGCAGAGTTATATGCTTATTGGAAGGCATGATATTGAGAAATTGATGCGACTTGATCCAGCTAGTGAGTGTTTACCAAATGCAAATGGTCAGTCAAATGTGAGAAATATTGCTTCTGATACAGAAAGTGCTGAGGTTGAATCAGAACTAAGTGAACTTCTCTTAAATTTGCGTCCTATTAGGCAGGTACATTGCCTGTTGATGGCTTCTGCTCCGCTGTTTCAAAATTTCCGTCAACTATTTAACTATCTACTATTTAATCATCCAGAAAAATTAATGTATTATGTATTTGAGCTTGACATGCTAATGAAACTTAGGTGCCATCTTTTATGCAAATTGGAAGTTTGATGATGTTAAAAATATCAACTGAGGTAGTGATTGTTTCTCTTACCACATCTTTTGTGCAGGAGAATCTAATTCGTGATGACAATAAACTTGTTTTGCTGGCATCCCTGAGTGATTCATTGGAGTATGTTGCAGGTTCAATTGAAAGGCAAGTTCTTTCATATGGCTTGAGTTGGTATTTGGATATAATGTGCAATGTTTGTGAAGCCAAAATGGATGTGAAAGAGTAGTCTATGCTGATATGGAGTTATTAATATGCACATGAGCCGTGAGATCTATTCCCTGGATTCCAGAACATGCATCTCAATGTTTATCTGTACCAATGCGTTAGGATACCCCTTTTCAGCTTGTTATATTCTATGTGATTCAATCACGTAGATCTGGATAAAATTGGTTATATGAGGAGTCATGATTGGCCATTGATGTTTTTAACCCCAAAGCTATATGTGCAACTGAAGGGGGCTTTGCATCAAAGAAAAATAAAATGTTATGGCATTAATATCTCAATCCTTTTCCCCTTCTTTTTCTCTTTTCCTGGGATACATAGATACGAAGAACATTATATCATTTTTTTTTTTTCCCTATATATGTCTTGATGGACATTTATGCTTTTGAGAATTTCCTGTTCATAAATTTTTTGCTGTTTCTTACATTTTTCACATACTGTAGACTTGTGCAAGCAACCCCACAAACATTAAACCATGTGCAGAGTGGCAAACCTGGCCATACACGAACAAGCAGTTCAGCAGCTAGGGATCTTGCATCATTTGCAGATGAGTACAGAAAACTGGCAATTGATTGCTTGAAAGTTCTACGTGTCGAGATGCAGTTGGAAACAATTTTCCACATGCAGGTTTGTTGGAATAGCATAATTCAGAAACACTTGAAGAATCACTATGTGGTCAAAGCACATGTAAACTAACCAAAACATTATGGCTCCAACAGGAAATGACATATAGGGAATACCTTGAAAACCAAGATGCAGAAGAGCCTGATGACTTTGTTATTTCACTTACTGCACAAGTAACTTTCTCGAACTCTTATTAGCATGCAACTTACAGCATTCCATCAGCCTGCTTTAAGGATACTTGTTTCGGTTTTAAACTTCCAATGGATAATTGTCCATCAGCCCGTGCTCCTTTATGTTAGAATCAAGATATAATGTACTCGGTGTGTAATAAGTAATAACCTCATGGGAGAAAGGCAGTATTTGGCTTTCAGCTTAATATGAAGGGTGCTTAATGCTGTCTTTTTTTTTTTTTTTTAACAATTGTCTTTTTCAATTTTATGGTAATTTGGTGAGTAGGTGACAGTGAGGAAAATAGGGAATGAAAAAGTTTTGGGCATTATTTTCCTCTAACTTTAAAATATGATCAGATTGCTCGGAAATTTTTGATGCCGCATTTATTTTTCCCATTAGTATTTCCAACTTCAGAGGTTCAGCTGCTTGATTTTTCCTTTCGTTACTATTATAATGATACTATCACTTAAAAGTTTAGTCTTTGTTTTCTGTGTGCATAGATAACACGCAGGGATGAGGAAATGGCGCCTTTTGTTGCTGGAGTGAAGCGGAATTACATATTTGGTGGAATATGTAGTATTGCAGCAAATGCATCGATTAAGGTTGGAGTTCACTGTAAAGTTTTAACTTAGATTCTAATTTGCTTATTATTCAGATGGGTTCCAATTTAGTATATTATCTTCTATTCCTCTTACGATGGGAGAATACATCTGATTAGGCTTTGGCCGGCATGAAATCAATCAACCTGTTTGGAGTTCAGCAGATCTGTCGGAATTCAATTGCTCTAGAACAGGTTAGTATGTCCTTTTATTTCTGATGGGATGGGGTCATAGATTGGCCAGATGGCCTTTTTTTTAATCGTTGAAGGCGCTTGAAATAATATGACAATATTCCTATTTTTCTTTATTAATATCATCTGCTTTATTATGCAGTTCGATATCCGTTGTGTAAATTGATTGCTTTAATGTAAAGTAGGATTGTCTTGTCCCTTGAGTTGGTTCTCAAGTTTTCTTTATATGAAGATTACAATCTTTTGAATTTTGCCCTTATAATCAAAACTGAGCCCTATCAGATTAAGCGTGAAACTTATGTTGCTTGGGCTTGGGAGTGAGTTAGAGATGGGTATCTGTCAGATACAAGTGCAGTCAATTTTTTTTTTAAAAAGGTTTTGCTCGCTTTATTTGGAAGCTTGGACCCCATGGTATCCACATTGATGTGTATGATATGTGTCTACATGACTACTTTGGAGAAATGAAGTATCAGAGCAACATAGGTGAAAAAATATCTGTATCTGACCTCAGTTGGCTGGAATCAATCTTTGTTCCAATGTTGCTTCGACTTTTCATTTTTCTTGAATTACCCATGTCCAACGCAGCCCAACATGGATATGGGGATATGTCCTCCAAGGTCTCTCCAAATACTTGAAAAACTTTGGAAAGAAATTGAATATACTAAAGTCGGATACATACCCCTATCCGAAACACACCTGAGTCCAAGTAACAATAAGCTTTGTTCACTGCGAAGGGACAAGTTTTATTGCTTGAAATAATAGTTCCAAATATTTTTTATAGTCGAAATAATATGAGCTATTTCCTCTAAAGCATAATAGAAATCATAGTCGGTCTCTCCAAATACTTGAAAAACTTTGGAAAGAAATTGAATATACCTATGTCGAACGCATACCCATATCCGAAACACACCTGAGTCCAAGTAGCATAAGCTTTGTTCATTGCAAAGAGATATTGCTTGAAATAATAGTTCCAAATATTTTTTATAGTCAAAATTATATGAGCTATTTCCTCTAAAGCCTAATAGAAATCATAGTCGGTGCTCTTAGGTGGTTAGATTTCCGAGATGGTGCAGTTTGCTATGCCGAGAATTGTATGCTCAGATCTTCACTTCGATACCCTTTCTTGTCGCTTTCTGGTTTTTTACCTTTAGTTTTCTTATCACAAAAGGATGACCACTTCTTATGAAAAGAATATAGGTTGGTTTGACCTTGTTGTCTTAATGTTCGGCTAAGAATGATAAAAAAAATAAGTTTCAAGCTTTACATTCCAATTCAAGTTGTCAAAATCCAACTGATTCATGTGCATCCTTCTGACTTAAGTTTTGCACGTACAAAACAATCCTGATTTATGATCTTTTTTGGCATTACAGGCCCTTGCAGCTATCCCTTCAATTGACAGCGAAGCTGTACGGCAGAGACTAGATCATGTTCGTACGTATTATGAACTGTTAAATATGCCATTTGAGGTAAGCTATTTGAACTTGTAGAGGCTAACAGTATTAGATATGATTACACGAATATTACACAAAAAATAATCAAAACATGACACGACAACAGATACAAAATGTCTCAAAATCTATGTATCAATATTTATATAAATAAAAAAATACTTTAAATATGGTTATGACTCAGTCTACGAGAATATGACACAGATGAATGAATTGCTAAGTCCATTCGTAGTCCCTTTTCGTGCTGTTAAGATTAATTTGTACTTTCCTTGATTGCAGGCCTTGCTTGCCTTCATTACCGAGCACGAGCACTTGTTTACAGCTGCAGAGTTAGTAGCATTGACTAATTTCTCGTAGTCAGACCAAAATATTTGCGTATTAGTTTAGTGGCAAATTATTCTATTGTTTTGACAGGTATGTTAATCTTCTAAAAGTCGAGGTTCCTGGGAGGGAGATACCTTCTGACGCACAAGATCGATTATCAGAGATTTTATCTCATTAGCAGTCCAAAATGACTTGAATCATTATCGGCCAAGTCATATGATCCTTGATTGCGTAGCTCATCTCTGTATTGGTACAGCATTGTGCATAAGCCGTTTCCTTTGAAGTTATCATCCTGCATGCGCCAACCGGTGGTAAATTTTTTAGAATACCGGAGATATGAGGTTTGTTTTTATTGCATTCATAATTATAATTTATTATTTGTGTAGTATCAATTTTGTGAGCTTTGTGTTGCTTCATCGGTTTTCTTTAGTGTTTTTGTTTAGTGCTGATCGTGACAGATTAAAAGTACAAACATCATGTTATGCTGTCAATTATATGCTAGTTGTCTTGTTGTTACAAACATTGAACATCGTATCTTCCAACCTCTATAGCGAGTCGGAGTTCAATAAGAAACTTCAATTTTAATGAGAATTGGGATATCCAGTGAGAAATGTGAATCTAGGCATGTTTATTTAATCGAGAAATGCTAGTTGTCTTGTTGTCTTCTGGTTTTGCATGTTTAACTTTGACTAATTCTAATTGTTAAGAGTCTTTGAAACTAGATAGGATTTTGCTAGCGTGTAGACAACTAATAGGTAAAAATGTTTGAATGATCTGCTGATATCATGCTTGTGTTATTTTTCGTTTCGTATATTAATTATTTTTTCATGTCGTGTCCGATCTTTTCAAGTACACTAACAAGTACCTATAGGGCACACTTTTAATACACTATTTATAGTAACAATGCCGTGTTAAACGTAATAGTCGATAATTTTATTCTTTATTTTCAATGCATCATGGGAAAATGTTACTATAATAATAACATTAGAGAGTACTTCTAAGGCAATTGTCAGCAAAAGCCGACTAGAAATGCTTTGTTTGTCTTGTTAGATGAGAAGCAGTTTGTTCTTATGATTCTGAATTTTCTCGGCCAACTTACTTGAGGGTGATAATTCTCTGTGCACACCATCATATCTAGTTGGCGCGTAGAATATGCTCAAATTGTTACTAGGTCAATTGATAGGCAAAAGGGCTTCTACTCCCTTCGAATCAGGGTGGTTTATCTTTGGGTGACAAAATCTTAAATGGATTTGGGGGTGATGACTGGATCTTGATAAGTAAGGTGACGTAGGGAAACGTCCCAGGAACCCAGTAATTACTTAAAATGAGCTTTGTTTTTTTATGATTGGATTTCAGGATGTTACCCTTGCGTCATCCTATGGAACAAGATTTGTTCATCACCTCGCATATGTTTTACGTCAAAGGTATCATTCTTTTTGGAGACCCATAGATTTTGCAAAGATTTTATTAATGAAAGTTTGCATCCTTTTTTGTTCGAACCAAGGACTCCTTAAATGAGAGTCCTCTAGCCAACCATAGTATCCATTGAATCAAACCTCGATAAGTAATTGTGGGGAGATATTTGGAAACTCGATTGTTACAGTCATACAGTCACCGGCAACAAATCTTTTGAATTTCAGAAATCATGTTTGTAACGATCCGCTAATATAAATAAATTAAGTGGGGGGGTGGAGGGGGAGAAACCCTGTTTGTCAGGTTAGCTTAGACCCGTCTGGTCCATGGATTTGTCACGTCAGGTTCGATTAGCAATAAAATTTTATTTTGTCCGAGGCTTGACTTACTTAGCTGGACCTAAAGAGTTTGAAAAAATTGCATTATTTTTTAAAAAAATAATAAAATATTAAAAATTATTTTTATATTAAGATTTATCTATTTTTATAATTTAATTTAAATAAAAATATTTTTTAGTATTAAATAATAATTCAAGTTAAATTGAGTTAATTTGGGTTTGAAAAAACTTATACCCAACCTTATTTTATTCGGGTCAAGTTTGTCCAGTTTTGGTTTACATTTCGCTTGGTACTTTTTTATATTTGCTTATATCCACAAAAAATGAAAAAGAATTTATCAAAGAAATGAGAGATTTTTTTTCCATCACAATTTTAGTTTTTTTCAATTGAAATTTCTCAATAATTATTCCCTGTAATTATTTGTTCTCTTCGTTCTGAGTAAGGAAAAGAAATAATTTGGATCAAAAGAAAATGTAATTTCAGAATTTTATTTACAATTTTCTTGTGCAGGTGTGGGGATTAGGTATTTCTTGAATGGATGGTTGAGCTCCGATAATATTAAAGACAACATGATATAACAAAATTAAAACACTTATAAAAATATAATAAAATATATAAAAATAGTATGGGTATAAGACATGGTAAACCTTTTTACCGATAAAATTGCTATAGTGTAATGCATTTTGTTGTCTTGTTCACGGGGAAATGGTTTCACTTCAATTTTCGCATGTTCACGGGGCAATGGTTAAGTTTTCGTGGGAGATGTTAACGGTACGATCCTAAAAGTAAGGTTAAAAAATTGGGTTGGATGTCGAATTAGTCCGAATTATAGTTTTTAATTCCGAATTATAGTTTTTGATTTAATTAGTTAAATTGGTTGATTTGATAATATTTTTTTTAATATTTAAATATTAAGATTAATGTTATATAAATTATATAATTAATAAAAATAGATTAATGGTATAATCTTTAATATAAACTTAAAAAAATTTAAATCTCATTAATTATAAATATAAATTTTTAAAAAAATAAAAGTTACATATAAAATCAATTTTTTATCGATTCAATAAGTTTTGACCGATTGAATTGATATTTTACATATTGGTAAATGCTCAATTTTAATATACTCATTGAATTGAGCAGATTGTCAATTTTTTGTTTAATCAATCCGATCAATGCTTAAAAATCTTAAGTGTGAGGTACTTGGTTTGAACTTTGAAAAAGGAAGTGGAGATTACGAGATTAATTTCCCAAAGCCAAGTTAAATAAGAACAAAAATTAAACAGAAATTAAAAAAAAAAAAGAGTAAAAGTAACGTTGGGTATGAATTAGTTGTATTATTTGGTTATGCAAGAAATATGAAAAAATAAATGAAGAGAAACTGAAGAACATAACTGATGGAAAATATCTTAATAGAACGTTACAAAAGTTCTTTTACCAATGTATATATAATGTAAAAAATAGAATAAAAACTAGATATGTCTAAGGATAAAATTATCTCTTGAAGTTTAGAGTTTTTTTCAATATTTGAAAAGACTGGACAAAAAATTAGGTTAAAAAAATTAGATTTACACAACAAAAAAATTAGGTTTATTTTAAAATAGATTAGGTTTTGGATATAATATTTTTTCTAAGATTTGGGTTCGACTCATACATTAGCAATATAAAATTTTTAGAGAGATTGATTGTTTTTGGTAAAATTTGAGTGAATTTATGCAAGTTTGAATCATGCTTTTATATAAACATGTTGGGTTTAACATAAAATTTTGTTCATAACATTACCCAAACTCGACTTAAATCCAATCCAAGATTAGTCTAATAAAAAAAAATCTAATTAATAGTTGTAGCTCCACACTTTTTTTTTTTATTTCTTAATACAATTTTTATTTATTTTATTTTTGAATATTTTATTTTAATGGACTTCAAGATCAAGCTTTGGATCAAAGGCTAAATGTTATAAAAAAAATACTTTTGAACTTCGAATAAATAAAAACAAAAAGTTTATAGGTGTTTCTTTTTAGGGATATTTCACGGCGCTCAAGTTTTCTTAATTATTCCCTTCACTTTAATTGAATGGATTATTCTCTTCATTTGAAATACTACAACAAACTTGAAGTATAAAGATAGGTTATACGGATACGATAAAAATTATAAAAATATTATATAAAATATGATATATTATAAAAAAATTATAAAATAATATAATATATGAATATTTTAAAATTTATATAATGTTATGAACGTATTAAAATTTATATAAATATATAATACCTTAAATTAAATAAGATTATGATATATGAAAACACACAAATGTAACACATATTCATGGGTTGCCAAATCTAAATTTGATAATTTTAAATACGATACAAAATACACGGCATGATACATGGATTACCAATTCTAAATATGATAACTTTGAACACGATATGATTACATGATCTGATAGAAAATACTACAAGATACAAAAAAAATCCAAACACAACATTATACACGATTATCTCAAAATTTATATAATTTAAATTATTAATATGTCAAAAATTATATAAATATATAATATTTTAAATATAATTATAATACGTAAAAAATATATAAAAATAATGAGAACGTATGAATTATCAAATCTAATAAATAAGAGCAATGCTTTTTTTTTTTATAATTTAATATTATTTTCAAAGCATGCTTATCATATTCATCTTCTTATTTTACATTTGAAATCCAGCTGTCCAAACAAAAGTGTCCAAAATAAAAACTAATAAAATTTTGGACTTCAAGCACAAAGTACTAGGTAGCCATTTATTTTTCAATATAGCCATTAATAAAAAAAAATAACCAATGAATTTCTAGATTAGTCGTGAATAATCAAAATAGAAGCATTCGTAGGTCAGGTTAAATCATATTTAAATATAGTATTAATATTATTTATATTTATTCATGCTTAATTCAGTTTAAAAATATAAGCTTAAACCTACTCATATTTATATTGAGACTCGTTCATTTTTTTAATTTATTTTTTAAAATTTTAATTTTTACTAATTTAATATTTTTAAAGTTTCAAACTTTAAATAATTTAATAAATTTTTTAATATTTACACTATAATATTACAGATATATTTTTTATATGATAAAAATTACTTAATATATATAAATATAAAATTAATAAATATTATATAATTTTAAAATGGGTAAGCGCTTGACCCTTGAAAGTAAGAGTCCAGATTGGGCTTATTTTTTAAATGAACCTAATTTGCCACTCAAGCTCATTTTTTAAATTTAATATTTTTGCTCAAACCCTCTTAAACATCGAATCAGCCTTTGAACTTGTGCAGATAACTTGACCTCTAAATACTTTTAAATCAAAATTAGGGTTTAGTAAAAATAAATAAATTTGATTGAATTGTAGTGTTTAATGTGATTTCGATTTAATTTTATTGAATTCAATTTGATTTTGATTTCTAAATTAGAAGTTTATAATTATGCAAATTAAATCAAATTATTTTTTAATTACTTTATATAAAAATAAATATTTTATTTATAAATTTGCCAAAAAAAACTTAAAAACTCTGTACAAGATAAAAATTTACAGTTTTAAAAACCGATCCAAATTAGTGGAATTTAATTTAGGTTGATTTCATCTTTTGTTTCGATTTTCAAAAAATAAGAATAATGTAAATTAATTATAATTTTTGTACAAAATCATCTAACCATTATTGCCTCGGTAGATACATTTATTTTATTTTGAAAAATTGATTCAAAGACGTTTTACCCAAACATTAAAAATTAAAATATATATATATATATATATATATATATATATATATATAAACCAAGCATTCCAAAAAAATATTTAACAAGTTTCTTTCCATGCTTAATATTTATAGTAATAATAAAACTAATAAAATATATACAAATATTATACATTTATATCTATACTATATACAAAGTGATTTAAAATAATTTTTCTAGAAAAATAGTAATTCTAAAAAATTAAAAAAAAAAAGAAAAAACAATTAGTTTAAGAAAGTAAAATCAAATAACAAATAATTAATTAAAACTTATTGAAAAGAATTATAGTCACTTATTTTATTAGGACCAGTTGTATATACTATTTTTATTAAAACAATCAACATTAACATAATCCGATTGTGTGTAAATTTACATTAATTAAATAAAACCCAATAAAGTAAAAGCTAAATATCATAATATAAATGGTTATTTTCAAAAAATTTTAAAGGTCCAAGCATTATTAAGGTAAAAGTCTACTAATAATCTTTGTACTGTAGTGAAGAAAATATTTTAACTCGTATATTATTAAATTTAGCATTTTAATTACTGTATTTTGAAAATTGTAACAAATACAAAAAAATAATTAACGGTGTTAAAAAATTTTAAATACTAAAAAAATAGTGACGTGTTATTTGATATACGAAAATGGTTTGGTTTGCAGTTCAAGCTTGGTCATTTGTGTATAAAATTTAAAATTTCACATCACATGAAATATCAATATTTATATGATTTTTTAACACTGTTAACTATTTTTACTTATTTGCTATAATTTTCCAAGTATACGGATTAAGATACAAATTTTAATAGTACAATGACTAAAATTCTAAGTTCATTATAGTAGAAGGATTGCCAATGAATTTTTACGCGTTATTAAGCTTATTAAAGTATGCTTCTAATATAACATTATAATTTAAATATGAAATTTTCAGTAAAATTAGATTAAATAATTTTGTACACAATATAAAAATAAAAAAAAAAGCACGATACGCTTAATTGAAAACATTGTAATAAACTAATCACGATATATTCACACACAATTAATAATGTAATA
>JBBYHM010000003.1:2150227-2175903 GCA_038381775.1 Adansonia rubrostipa | reverse complement strand
AAAATTCCCAAATTATTTCACTTTTGTTAAGCAACACCAAATAATCATTATTTTCTTGAATTGAACCAAAATAAATTCTTATTTAAAATTTAAAGTTGATTAAAGTTAAGGTTTATTTAGGTATAAATTAAAAATGAAGAATTTATTTGAATGCAAATTAAAGATTAACAACTTATTTATACAATAAAAGTATAAACATTTACCTAAATAAAATAATAAAGTTAATGAACTTTTTTATTATTTTATCCAAAATTGAATCATACTATGTATAGAATCCATAAGGATTTGAGAGAACTAAATTCCAAACCAATTGCAAAGCAGGGAATGGGAAAAGCAACACACTTACCAATAGGATGTGCATTGGACTTTACCTTTAGATTGCACTATATATTTTCCTAATTGCATCATTTTATGAACATGATTTTCTGATGTAATACTTTTCATGATAAATTCTACCCTGAATTTTTTTTTTCTCAATTGATAAGGTAAGGGGAACCAAAGGACAAGTTTCCATTGCCTCTAAACATAGACTATTGAAACTAATAGTAATGGATATGTGTTTATAGATCAAGTTAGGCGACAGCTTGAAAATTTTCAAATTTTTTATCTAGTCTTGAATCAAGCCTAATAAAAAAAGTTCAAATTACCATTTAAATATTCAAATATGAATAAAAATTAAAAATTATTTTTATATTAATACTTATATATTTTTTATAATTAAATTTAAAAAAAAATATTTTTTATTATTAAATAGTAATTTAGGTTGGCATGAATTAAAAAACCTATGTTTAAGCCTCAGCCTCAGGCAGGTAACTTGGCCCATGGACAACTCTATGGTAATTGGATGAGTACAATTTTATATGTATTTATATATTTTACAAAAGAAATCACAAGATGATGATAGGACGATGAATTGCAGTTGGATTCTTAGATTTGAAACAAATCTAGCAATTTATGTATCCATATTGTGTTTATATTTTTTTCATAATTATTTTTAATATGCTATATAATTATATAATTTTGACATGTTAATAACTTATATTATGTAGATTTTGATATATTTATATATTTGTATTGTGCTATTCATTCATATCTTGCTTTAATTATTTTTTTGCATTATGTTTATGTGACACCTAATATTACGAGTTAAAAGTACTTAATAAACCAATTGAGTTAATCCTAATTTTTTTTTGGGCTATATGTATGTACCCTTCTCTATTTGTTAACATATACCGCGTTTGATATACGTTATCATATTTTGCAAGAAAACTCTTTTATATATATATATATATATATGCATATTCACGTATATAATCAATATGTATATAAAAACACCAATAATTTTTTGATCGAGTGGCAAAAAACTTTTAATTACATGAAAGTTTAAGTTCAAGTCCCAACATCTCCCTCCCATCTTAAAATATCAAAATTACATATTCACATCATTAAAAAATCTATCCAATAATAACGGATATATATTCACGTCATTAAAAAAAAGGCTCAATATAATTTTTTTACATAATAATATTCTTCGATCATGTATCTCTAAACTCAATAACTCAAACTCAAATTTAACTTGAATATTTCTTATTTTAATTATAATGGAATGAAAAAGAAAAAAGGTTTAAGAAACCCAAATGACCAAAAAAAGAAAGCCAACACATATAGCTTGGTTACGAAAAAAAAAAAAAAAACTCACACCAAAGTAAAACTAGGCCAAACAATGTCGATTAAGAATCTTATTGGATTAAAATATGATTTTCGTTAATGACAACTTTGGCAGTTCACTAATATTATTTTTCTGTTATAAAAGAAGTGATTTTTTATATCCATCTATGGGAAACGTAAAAGAAAACTCGTTTTATAATAAAATGTATTTTCTTTTTTTTTGGTACATCCACTTTGATCATATATTATTATACAATTAGTGTAAAGTCAAAATTTTAAATTACTTTCTGTTTTTTTTTAGTTTATTTAAAATTAAATTATTACACATAAAAAATATTCTAAATAAATTTTTATATATTTTTTCCTTATTGTGGTCGGCGGAATCTTACTTAGATTTGCTAAACAGCCGCCGTCTTTTTTTAAGTGGAGAATATTATTTAAAACAAAACAAAACAAAACAAAACAAAATGCTGATGATCGGTTCAAAGGCTCGTTAGATCCTCTCGTCATTATTTTAATGGGAAAAAATGATTTTTAATTAGTTTTTTAATTCATTACATTACTTTTTTTCGGTAATATTTTTTATTATATATATACACCTCGAAATCATTTTATACCGGTATTATTTTATTTTATTTTTAGGTCATGAAATATAAATATAACAAAAGTTATTAAATATGGTAACATTTTGAATTTGGAAAAGTATAAAGTATATCAATACAGTGCTTAAATCTGGTTCAACTTGGTTATGAATATTTCCACTAAGAACACATTCTTTTATCATTCATTTTGTAATAAAATTTATTATTAATGATATTTGAAATAAATAATATAAATATTTATTAAAAATTTGTTAAATGATACTCGTTTAAGTAAAATTGATACTTGAATTTGAAAAATTAACCAATTATATAAAAATAAAAAAATTGAATTAGATAGATATTTATTTTTATTAAAAATTATCATTTTTATATTTATTTTTAAATATTATTAATTTTCAATATTTTGATAAATTTAATTAAATTTGAATTGATCAAATAATTTTGTTTAAATTTGATCTAATTTGAATTGAAAATTAATAAAGTTGAACTCGAATAATCCAAATTTGTGTAACTCAAATGTTAAACTTAATTGATTTGAATGGTTGAATCTGATTGATCTGAATTTAAAATGACTTGAATCTAAAACCAACTTAACCCACCCAATTGATAGGTCTAACTGTATGTATTAAACATGTTCTGTAATTAATCTGATCTAAAATCAACCCAACCCACCCAATTAAAAAGTCTAAATAGTGTATTAAACATATTTCGTTAATTATATTTAAACATATTATCTCATAATTATTACATTACTTACCATACGTGTCATGATTTCATACTATATTCAAAATTATAAAAGTTAGCTGTATATGATATTGTTTTATATTTAGAAATTACAAATGTAAGAGTGCTTTATATAATTAAACAAGTCACACTAAAAAAAAAGGCACTATTAAAGTTCAATTATTCCAAACATACCATAAATAATGTTACTGAAAATTCTTTTTGAAAGCAATAACAATCCATGAATCTACCTCACTTCAGCATAAGCTAAACTATGTTAAGTGCTTACCATGCAGTAAATTCTACTATCTTTGCCCTTAAAACAGCATGAACAGACGCAATCCTTGCTCTAAAACTTTGGATAAATGGGCTTTTCAATTTTATACAATTTAGGGTTTCTTGATGATGTCTTAAATGGGTTACCGAGACTCTTTCCCTGGCATGGACCACATATTCCAAAATTTACAACCAAGGTTTTACATTGGGTTGCATCTGGATCTATCAAGAACTTTTGATATCAAGAGTCGGCCAGAGAAAATAAGAGGCCATAAGATATTCCTCAAAAATTTTCATCAAATCACACTTCTTATTTTTCCCTTTTGACCTAAGAGGAAAAATAGAAGAAAGCCTCTTTTTTTTCCCTTTGAAGGATAGATAGAATTTTAATCTCACAATCCTCGGAGAATTCTACACTATTAAATAAGAAAATGTGACAACATATTAAGTAAGAAAATCCTATCAATATGAGAACATATTAAATAAAAAAAATAAAAATTTAAGATCTAGTCTAATTGTTGCATGCAATTATCCTTAAATGAAATTCCTCAAAAAAGATTAGTATGGGAGTTCATGATCGTTAAGAGTTATCAAACAAATGACTACTTAAATCCAAGTTTTGAAAATAAAGATTTGAATACCTTGTCCAAATAAAAGAACTTACTTTGGGTAGTACTGAGAAATGATTATTGAGAAAATAAAAAATAATAAATTTAAAATTCAAATCTCATCATTTATAATATTTTCCTTACTCAACATAGAGGCTTCGTTTGAACCAAAATAAAACCCTTTTCTTCTACAAAATGAATGGAAACGATTGATAAAAGAGAGTGACGAGAGAGGACCAAACAAAAGTATCTCCATAAAAATTTGTAGTTGAAATTGCATTCGCATATCCATTTATCTTTGCCAAGCCAAAAGAATTTCATAGACCAATGGGAAAAAGTTTTGATACACAATTAGGTAGTTTAAAACTCAAGTCCACAATGAGACTCAACATTCACAGCATATAGTCTCAAGCTTTTAGATGGTACTAAATGTTTAAAAGCAACATCTCAGAGTCAGACAATATGAAAGAGAGCCAGCTCAGAGCTTCTTGATAAGGAGAAACAGGATTTGATCAAGCCCATATTGAGACAAATAAGAGGGATTTCCTTTCTGAGTCATCAAGAGTCCACCAAATAAAGCTTTTATCTCCCTGGGAAGAAAGGAAATTAAGCAAAATGAAATTTGGAGGTCAAATAACAGAAGATCAAAAATAATGAAGAATTAATGATGCTAGCAAATGGCAGTTCATAATGCAGAAGACGAATTTGCTAAATGCTCTCCAAGTAGAGGAGTTATTAGTTAGTGTACATACGATTTAATAATTCTTGTTGCAGTTTCTTTTGATGAGCTCCCCGTTTCTTCATCTGAGATCTTGAATAGCTTCCCATGCATGACATACTCTAAGCTGTCTGCTAGAGACTATTTCTTCTCCTATATGATATGGGTACATGAAGCTCTCTATCTGTTAGGCAAGTTTAGTGGATTCATCTTTACATACATATAGACACACACACACTTTTCCATTTTCTCAACAGATTGGAACAAAATTATGTCATTTTATCAAATGAAAATATCTGGTGGAGATTCAAGAACAGCAAAGCGAAAGAAGATTCTTACTGGTAATCCAAAGACATAAAGAGTAGAGGATAGAAACAGAATTTCTATATTCTCTAGGAGAAAAAAAAAGTGGTATCAAAGAATGTGAAGCATCAATAAGGTTACCACCTACCTGAGTATAGTAGCCATTGTCAGGTGTTCCATCCAAATTCAATGTCCAGGCTAATGCCGTTGAGAATCTATCACCTACGTCCATAGGATATACCTCTGTGTTTACATCTAGTTGCACGAACATCCCATACTTCTCACTCTCATTTGCTTCAATGTGAGTCACAACACATTCTCAATGAAGTCAAGGATTTAAGTTGGAACATTATTTTCAATTATTCCATGGGCACAGTTCTTAATTATACTATTGCATAAAATCTTGGAAATAAACTAAAACTCTGAAACCACCAGTACTAATATTTAAGCTAAAAGTTTAGCAAATAACAGTTTATGACATAGCTTTGATTCATTTCAAACCCCGCCTTCCAGGACAAACACTCGCAGTTTATGACATAATAGGAACTCATAGCATTAAAATGCATTAGCGTAACGACAGCTTTTAAAAGACCGCATCGCATTTTTATTTATTACGCATCAAATTCCTTAAAACATTACTAAATTCACAAACTAGGTTTTATAGCTTATATTCAACTTTCAGTCACTGAGCTGCATGAGATTTTTCCCCATTCAGCATCACATCACTAACTAGTGAGATCGAAACCTTATAAATGCTGGCATAAATATTAATTTCAGGATTTCAGTTTATAATCCAAAACAGGGTAAGTAACAAAATATAACTTAGTTACGTATTCTTACCCTAAAAGGCGTCATATTCCTTTATTGCATGAAGGCCAAGATTGTTTGGCATTCAATCAGAAAAATTGATTACATCATATATGCCACCAACATTATACAGGAAATAAACAAGAGATCAAGTGTATCCTCAAGTCAAGATATTGAATATATATATATATATATATATATATCTTAACCAAAAAAAAAAAAAACAGAAAAACAAAAGCCATTACCTTTGCCCAATGACTCTTCATCAACCAGCTTATTAATCACGAAAATATTCTCAAAAAGTATAAGATTAGACTTAGATGCGGCCATCTTTGCAGCAAATTCACTAATCCTACAAAATAATTTAAGCAAGATTGTCAAAGAAATTAATGAACAATTAATAAAAACATGCTGGAAAAAAAAATACAACCACGAGATTGCATTACTTTTCCTTCTGAACATCTCTAAAAAATCCTTTAATGGACAGTTAATTTTCTTCTAAAAGAAATACAGAAGACTTAAGAAAAAACCTAAATCAATGAACATATTTTTCATGTATGATTCTTTCACAAGCAAAAGCCCATGCAAGTTTACGTATAAAAAGCAAAGAAACTTAATTGTTTTGCTTTGTTTTCTAGAAATGGAGCAAAGTTCAAAACGAAAAAGCTGTGCGAAAATGGTCTTTCTTTATGGTTCTTGGACTTCAAGTTTACTTGAAAAAAAAAAAAAAAACCAAGAACAAGATGGAAAACCTTAATAAAGTTAAAAAAAAGATTCTAAAAGAAAGCTCATTTCTCAAGTAAGTAGGTAAAAAGAATTGCAGGTTCAGAACCTTAAAAATATCTCACTTTCTTGGCTACCAAACAGGAGATGAGAAATGAGAGAGAAAGCCACCCGAATTAGCAAAACCATTTTCGTCACGGAATATATTGATGAGTTACACGTGACCAATTTTCTTCATTAACAAGTCAATCTTAGCTAGATAATCAGATAGAATCCAAGGTTTAGAATTCTTATCCAGGTACCAATGAACAACATTGCTTGAATCTGATTTTATAATAAGCCTTGAAACATCTTGACAACCCACATCAATATAAACCTCCAAAGAAGATTTGATTGCAATATTTCTGTAGCATTAGAATGCAAAATGCCAGCTGGATCAAAAAATAAAGATACAACTTCAGCCTTCTCGTTTCTCAATACCCCACCTACACCCACAAGACAAGGATTGCCTTTTGAGGAGCCACCAATGTTTAACTTTAAAAAAACAAGATCTGGGGGTAACCAAACTAGATGGCCCCTACCTATCCTACCACCACCAGAATAATCACAAACAATTGGATTATTCCAACCCTCTGATTCTTCTAGCAACGTGTCATCTTTAACTGCTTCAATCCAATGTAATAAGTGTAATTGAACAAAAAAGTAGATTCTCCGCAGATTAATATTTCTGATCAAAGACCACTTCGTTGTTAGCCAACTAAAGAGACCATATTGCTGTAGAAACAGCCACTCACCACCAGCCACGAAGATAACCCAAGAACGTAAAATCAAAACAATTAACTAAAAACACATGAAGAGATCTCGGGTGACACCAACTGCTCCTTCACCATTTGAAAAATTCACACGAAAACTATAAATCTATTGGCAACCAAAAAAAACATGATTGGCATCCTCAATATTGACCTTACACCAAGGATATAAGCATTGTTCATCATTTAGAGGAAGGCCTCTGCTTTTAAGGAAAACTTTTGTAGGTAATCTCTCGAGGCATATGAGCCGTAAAAAGTAATGAACTTTGGTGGGATTTTGAAACACCATATCTTTCCAAATTCAAATAAAGGGTTAGAGAAATATACCTGGTTGTGAAGGAAAAAAAAATTATTGATTGAAAATATCTCATGCACATCATATTCCTAAACAATCTTGTCATTTTCCCAAGCTGACAGCGACACAAGCTCTAGCTTATCTTTTAACTGCAATAATTGTTCCTCTTTCCAGCCAAATAATGTTCTTGTGAAAAAAAAGATCCAAGAGAAATGGGAGAAAGATCCCTCAATTACATAATCAATCACTTTAGCCATTTTATCAGAAGCTAAAAAGAATAAACAACGAAAGAGATTTTTAAGAAGTTCATCACTACACCATTTATCCTACCAAAATAGAATGTCTTTCCCGTTTCCAATTGTCCAACGACAACTTGAGTAGACTACAATTTTCTTTACTTCATTGTCACCCTTTAAAATCGCAATGTCTCTCTACACAATAGATATTTGATTCACCCTCTTCGCACAAGGAATTCTTTTATGAATATCATTCCCATATTTAGCAATCAGAACACATTTCTACAATGAATCTTCTTTGCAAGTGTAACACCACCACCATTTAGCTAACAAAGCAATACTTTTAAGGTGCAGATTCATGATACCCAGCTCACCAGAAGTCCTAGGAGACCGAACTTCGGACCAGTTAACTTTTGCTATGTTTTTCTTCAAATCAGCACCCCCAATAAAAAAGTCCTTTTAGCTTTGTCCATTATCTTTATCAACATCTTTTGGAATGTTAAATAAAGACATATAACAAATAGAAAGAGAAGATAAAACTGGATTTATCAAACACACCCTACCTTTAAGGGATAAAAGTCTTCGTTTCCATGATGCTGTTTATTGTTTATTTTTCTATCACATGGTTCCATGTGGTGATCTTCTTAGGATTAACACCAAAAGGAAAACCCAAATACAAGAATGGAAGAGAGCTAATTTGACAGCCCAAAATCCTGGCAAAAAATTTCAGATACTCGACACCCATCCCAAATCCATAAAGATAGGATTTTAAGGAATTAATCTTTAGCCCCGAAAGAAATTAAAAGCACCTCAGGACTTTTTTCACGTTCTTTACAGCCATTTCATCTGCCTTGAGAAATAATATTGTATCATCTGCAAATTGCAGATGAGAGATAGAAAGAGAGCCCCAAAAACAAAACACACCATAAAATAAACCTTTCTCTGCCACTTCCACTAACATAAGGTGTAACACCTCCACAGTTAGTAAAAACAGAAACGGGGACACAGGGTCTCCTTACCATAAACCTCTCTCTATAGGAAACTAGGGCGTTGGAGATCCATTAACCAACACCAAAATCCATGCGATGGACAAAAATTCCACCATCCAACTTCTCAATTTCCTGCCAAATTCCATTTTTTCCGTAGTTTGAATCCAAAAGGCCCAACTAAAACAATCGAAGGCCTTCTCAAGATTAAGTTTGAGAATAATAAAGCTCGAATCACTTTTGGTCTTCTTCAAAGAATGAATAATTTTGTTGGCCAAGAACACCCCATCAAGGATCTGTCACCCGATATAAAGGCACTCTAGGTATCACCAATCACAAGACCATTGACTTTCTTCAATCTATTTGCCAAGATCTTGGCCAGAATTTTATACAAGGAATTGAGCAGACTAATTGGTCTATAGTCGCTAAGACCATTCGACAATTTTTGCGGAATTAATGAGATAAAAAAGCAATTTAACCCCTTGTCTAGCTTGCCATTCAAATAAAATTCCTGTAAGAACTTGAAGAGTTCCTGTTTTAAGAACTCCCACCCAATTTTGAAAAAAGAAAAGTTAAATCCATCCGAGCCTAGTGCTTTCAAGCTATTGCAGCACCATATCACTTCTTTTAATTCTACAATAGAGAAATCTTGCTTTAGAAACTTTCTTTCGTCTTCATTAATTTTCTTAAAAGGGAGGGAAATTTTAACCTTCAAGTTAGGCCTGACAGAGGCAAAGAGATTCTTGAAAATTTTGAAAATAACTCTTTTCACTAAGATGGGATCAACGAGCCAACTACCCCCATACATAAGATTAAGGCTAGAATTCCTCTTGGCTCTTACATAAGCCATGCAATGAAAATATTTTGAATTTTGGTCTCCTTCTTTTAGCCACTTTACCCTTGACTTTTGCTTCCATAAAGACTCCTTAAGCCTGAGACACCTCTAAAATTACTACATACACACTTTTCATTTTTCAATCTCCAAAGCAGAAAGGTCTTTATCATTTTTTTTCATCAATCTTATCCATCTTACCCTTATGAAAAGCCATTTGCACCTTAATATTACCAAAAACCTCTATATTCCATTGTTTCAAAAAAGATTTTAACAGCTTCAACTTATTTTTTAAAAAAATAGCCTGCATTACCATTCAATTTAACCTGAACCTATAATCTTTCCACCTCTTTAAGAAACTCTTTATGATACAGCCAACAAGTAAGAAATTTGAAGGGTTTAGGAACCCAACTCAAAACATCTACTTCTAGAATAATGCGCGTGTGATCCGAGACCCATTTTTTAGGCCCCTTTGACTCAAATCTCTTAACGCCTTGACCCATTCAATTGAGACTAAAAATCAGTCTATACGACTTCTTATAGAACCCTGACCAAACCAATAAATCTTTTACCATAAAGAGGTAACTCGATCAATTCACCCGCTTCAATAAAGTTGTTGAAATCTTTCGTAACCATGCCTTCTTAAACACAACCCCTTCTTTCGTTTGCCGATCTTACAATATTAAACTCCCCCGCAATACACCAATTCCCATTCACCAATGCCGTTTCAAATAAAATATCCTTCCACAATTCCTCCTTTCCCACTCTTGTCGTATGGCGCATAAACATTGCAAACAACCCTATTAAACTCTTCCATTAACCAATAACCTTCCACAACCATAAAATTTCTACTCATAGAACTTTTAACCAGTGAAATCTATCTTAATTTCACATTGACAAGATACTCCCTGAGTTCCCTATAAAAGGCAAGAAAGCCCACCCTAAATTATCAATCCCCTAAATATCTTTAATTACTTCAAAATTAACCTTTTTCATTTTTTATTCTTACAACAAAACCGTTTCCAAGTCACACTTTTTATCAAAGTCCTTAAAACTCTTCGCCTAATTTTAGAGCCTAGCCTATAAATATTCCTATCATAATCTTCATGCTTACACAATCACCAAAACCTCATAAAACTTATTTAAACCAAGGAAAAAACTTTAGGAATAATTAAAGACATATCTCATTCTTCTAATTCCATAAGTTCATCTATAACACAACCATCATCACCTGACTGACATGCCCAATAGTTTTCCTATCTTCCCAGACTATTCTACTTCTTTGTACAAAATACGTCTTCCATTTTCAAAGTCTTCATCAGACAATGATTCGACTAGCAGCTCCCCATAACCCAATCTTCTCTTTAACGCCCTCTTTTTTTCTTTTCTGATTTCCTGCACTTGGATTTATCTTTTTTATCTAATTAATTGAGAAGCACCTCTTTAATCTTATCCAAGCCTTTTACTGTTTTCTTTCTACTTACCTTACCTGAGCCCATGGCTATTAAATCACGTGGATTATTTTGGGCTAAGTCACTTGGGCTTGCAATATCAAAGCACATTGCCTCAATTCTAGAGACCTCAAGTGGGAGCCCCTCCAGGCCACCTTCTGACACATTAAGCTGTCTTCCATGGTTGTCCATCTGACAATTAAACTTAAACACTGCATTAGTAGCACCGGCATGGCTACCTTCCAACACCAATCCTACTTTAGACCCTTCCTCAATTAAACATTGGGATTTAATTTTTGACACATATTCCAATTCTATCCCATCATTGTTTAGTGAAGTATTGGATTTTGAAAAGACCTCCTCCCTACTATCAATAGGGACTCCTATACTGCCTTTTCGAATTTTCAGCCTATTTATCTCCTTTTATCGTGTTGCAGCCGGAATAATTTTCAGAACAAAGATTATCAGCCTTAGCCTCGTCAAAGAATTATGAACAAACTTATTATCATACAGATTTGATAACCTGTAATCATCAATGCCACCAATGGATTATTCTTTAATTACTTCAATAACTCTAACTTGGAAAACCATCTTGCCACAGGTTATACTAATAATTTCGTCAACTGATTATGCTTGATCAACATTGACAAATATTTTTTTTCTTACTGTCATCCAATGTCTTAAGAGTATCCCCATCCAAGTTTAGACGCTCCGCCCATAAAGAGGCAATATTAAAAAACTTTTTAGATTCCAAGGGTGTACAGGAACCCTAAAACAGTATAACCAAACATACCTCCCTTTTTCAGAAAACGAGTCAAACCATGGGACGATGTTAGAGAACCATTGTTAAAGCAATATCCATCCCTTATCTTTCATTTTAGGCATTGTTTCTTCATTTTCAAATTCTAAGAGAATGTGATTACAAGATATTTTTTTGCAATTACATCAAATACAACTATGTGACGAAAATTAGCTAGCAGCCATTCTACATCAATAATTCCTTTTGCTGGACCTATCAAACATATTCCTAAATGATGGAGGGTTTCTTCATCAACAACACCATTACAAGATTTCCTATTATGATTTGCACCAATTCTTAATGAAGACGTCTCCAGATTATTCATCATAGGAGGATCATCTATGCCATTACTACCAAGTAAGGCATATTTATATGAGACGCTTCCATTAATACTCCCTCCCCTCTTCACCTTTTCAGTCTCATTTGATTCCCTTAGAGCAGAACTTTCCTCTTTATCCATCATGTTCCTCTACCTTTACTTCTCATAATGAGCTAGACTCATGTATGGCTCTTGATTTCTCTACGCCATTGATCCTTCGATTTCCCTTTTTCCAATATGAAGATCTAGCATTAAAGTGTGCCAGATTCACAAAAAATCTATTTTCAAGAAGCCATGCACCATCCAAATTCTTCACATCTCTAATAGCTTCTTCTCGCGAACCATACCATACGAATCCATACTTCAAACCTTTTGCACTTTGTTTTTGGATAAACTTATCAACCACCTACCTTAGTACAGGAAGATTTGCCTCAACCATTGCCAAGTAACTTTAAAGGGTAGATTGTTAACAAATATAGTCACCCCCATCATGAAAATTCTAGGAGAGGGTTGGGCTTTACTTTTAGTGCTTTACAATGATGAATTTTATGAGTTGAATACTAGAATATATATTTCTTTTAATATTTAGAAAAATATGTCATGAAATTAATAATAATTCAGTATGTAAATTCAAAAAAATTATATACACAATATAAGTAGACGAATCCCATACACATAAGATAAATTAAAGAAGAAAGTAAAGTTTGAAAAAAGAATATCTGTATAAATGATCGATGAAATACATATAAGTAGCCTTCTCTTTTCTAAATCGATAGATGAGTTCTTATAGATATCTTCATTAATCATATTACTATTTGGTTTAATAAGTTTGATTTAAATAGGATTGGGCCCCAAAATATTTGCAGTAATTCAAGTTGGTTTGACTCGACTAAAATTACTATTTAAATAATAAAAATATTTTATTTAAATTTAATTATAAAATATATATAAATATTAATATAAAATTATTTTTTAATGTTCTAACATAGTTTCAATAATAAAACAAGGTTTTTGATCGAGCTCAATGTAAGCCTAGACAAACAAATTTTTTCTATTTGGGTCTAACCTAGTCCGGTCATGTCATCTAATATGAGATCAAAATTTTGATATTGATATATATATATATATATATATATATATATTTGATGCATTGTTAGCTTGTAATCCTATACATTATCGGTAAACCAAACAATTATAGAATATAAATATAAAATTTTAAAAAACCTAAAAATTAAATATAAATAATCATATTTTTAATAGATAATATCACCAAATTCATTGTCAGTGTATAGAGTTATACACTGACAATGCATTAAATAGAATATATATTTATATATTTAGTATTTGGTTGAATTGAAGAAGATAATATTCACATTTGAGATCTCTATTTATATTTTCATTTTTCAACTATTTATAAGAAATAAATGTTTATAATACTCTTATCTATTACCTCAATTAGTTTACTAGTAACAAAAAACAAAAATAAAAATTAATAATGTTACTTTAAAATTGATATATATCTCTACTATGTATAGTATTTGACTAAGTTGCTGTCATCATGATATTAACTCAATTGATAAAAATTATTTAAAAACTAAATGAAATAATAATAGAAAATATGTAAGTGAGGATATTTATATTTTTTAGTTGTTGTTTTGTTGCTCATGCATTTTTTTTTAAAAAAAAATTACCCATTTAGCTCATCAGATAATTTTTTTTCGTAAGATTAGTTCCCTTTTCTAAAAATATATTTTTTAAAAAATTCAGCTATATATAAGTTCCTAATTGAGTTTGGTATCACAAGCTAAGTGACACCAATTCAGTAAGTGAAAGTAAAAAAAAAAAAAAAAGAAAATTCAAAATGGATAATTATGTCTAAATCTATCAATGAGTTGCACCAGATCGAGTTCAAGAAAGGCCTAAGCAAGATATTAACACAATATATTCTTACCCAAGCCTAAGCTACCCAAACATTTTAGCTTTCCTTGTTGCCCAAACTAGACTTATTCAAGGTTCGAGCCTAGGTTTAGTTTTTTGTGATTTGGGTCAGTCCAGTCAGGCCTAAATCACTATTTATTTAATAAAAATAATATTTTTATTTAAATTTAATTATAAAAATATATAATAATAATAATAAGATTTTTTTTAATTTTAATAATTTTTTAACAGTGGTTCATGTCTATTGTCAAGCCAGTCCAATCAGAACTAAGCAAGGAACTTAAAATTTTTTCAAACCAAGGCTCAACCCATGAACAATGAAAAAAAAAATGAAGAGAATCCTTCAAGGGATTGATTTTTGCATTTAGGATTGATTTTCTCAGCTAGTTCAATAATAGACTTGCCATTGATCAAGTCAGGTCACGATCAAAATTTTTTTTATAAACCTTACGTAATTTGACTTGGATTGATGCGAAAGTCTATTTTATTGTTAAAAATAATTAATTATATATAAAAAATTAATATTAATTTTTATAATTAAATAAATAATATTTTTATTAATAATTAGTGATTCGAATTAAATTGAATTTACTTAAATTAAAAAAATTATCCATATTCAATTAAATAAGAGCTGGATCGATCAAACTGAATGTATAGCCTTTAAGTCTAGCACTTTGAAAGATGTATTCAACTGGCTACAATCATATTTTCAAATAATATATATTTTTTTCCAAAACTTTCTCAAATAAGTCTAAATCCATTTCAAGTTATAGAAGACCACTTCAACACCATTTTGAAGTTTGAAAATAAATACCAAAAACCAATATATTCATCTTTTCAACAATTCAAGAGAGCCTAAAGTAGATTTTGAGTTTTAATTTTATATCATTTGAATTAATTGTGTTTTATCATTCCTTTTACTTATACTTATTTCAAATATAGAACTTTAAAGCCTCGGAGTTTGTTTGGGATTAAGAGGTGATGCATCCTTTTGAACATTTTTGTGAGTTCTTATAGAAATTCATTGTAGATTTAGAGATTCTACCTTCGCCTTGAAAAATAGCAATTTAGAAGTTATATTTTAATTTAGAAAGGTAATTAATTAAAATGATTATATTTAAACGTTGAAAACGCATTTGTAAGCTTGAAGAAAATAATGAATTGGACTACTTAAAAAGAAAAAGGAAACCAAAGGAAAGTGCGTAAGTGTTTTTGAGGAACTGCCGAATTTCTATAAATCATTATATCTAAATTCTATATTCTTGTCCTCTAATTATTTCAAAATTCATTTGTAAAATTTTTTTTATATATTTTTTATTATTATTTTAAATAAATATTTTTAAAATTTAATCTTAAAAAATTTTAGAGCCAATCTAATACACCCTCCTCTTGGATTTATTTATTTATTTACAATTGAACTAACAATATTTACTACATCAATGTAAAATTGGTAGAAGTTTAACACAACTTCATATTACTTATAGGGTTTTTATTTTGTTAAATCGGTCGATTTCATGATATTATATATAATACGTATAAAATTTAAACTAATGTAAAATACATAATGGTTTTTTTTGCAGTTTTAGGCATTACCATGCCTAAACATAATATAAAGAAACTTTCTTTTTTGGTTTTATGGCAATTTTTTTTATATCCATTCCAATTATATATTTTTAGTCTAAAATAAATTGAATTATATTGATTAAAAATACTGACGTTTGTTTTCAATATATATTTAATGGTTGAAAGTTTTTTATATTGAACAAGTAGTTCAATATTTTTAATTTATTCAAAACTCATATGATTTAAGTAAATTAAAATAATATGACGACCGTATTGAATAAATTTGAATTGTATATAAAGTTACGTAAGCATGTAAAAATAGTTTAATTTAACTACTTAGTTGATATTAAAATTAGAATTTGCTGTGTGTAAGAAAAAGTAATTTGGAAAAGAAGACGTTCTAAAGGACCACAAACTAAAGAGAAATTTCATAACATCAAAAGATAAAAAAGTTTGTATTAATTAATAAAAACAAAAGAGAATTCCTTAAAACAACAATATCATAGCTAAAAATATTCATTAACACAAAAAATAAAAAAATAAAAACTCATCAATCAGTAAATCAAAGGTCGATCCAAGAATTCTGCTTACGAATTTGTTCTTCTTCTTCAGCAGTAAAATCGTTATTAATTCCAAAAGTTTGACGGATTTCCTCAACAGTCTTGCATGATGTAATAATGTCTGCAATTTGCTTGGCCACTCGATTCAGCAAGTTTTGAATGTTTAAATAGTTTGCCGCCATGAAAAGCTCGCAAAGACTATCTGTATCGACATCGACAAATCTCGATTCCCAATCCTTGAGTGCTTCTTCTTCTTCTTGGTCGACGACGACAACGTTGTTTTGTTCCTCGATATTATAATCGGCGACGTGTTTTCGGCACCATTCGATTGTTTTCGTCAAGGTCTTGCTATGCACATTGAACAATGGAATCACACCACTGACGCAGCCGTCTTCGACGATGTTTTTGATGAGGTGGGATTGCATGGCTACGGATTCTTCGACCTCGAAGATTCCGTTGTCTTTGCTCTTAAGCTTCAAAATCTTACCAGAACTCATGGATGATGACATGGTGAAAAAAGTTAAAAAAGAAAAAACCCTTAAAAATACTTGGTTAGTGCAGAGATTAGAGTTTATATATATAACTGTTTAAAGTCTTTTGTTTTAAGGTTTAATCCTTGTTGGAGTAGGTTTTATTTATTTATTTTGCTAAACAAATTAGAGGCTGAAATTCGTTTTGCCAAAAGTTTTATTTTCATTGATCGTCCTTTTTTAATTCTGGGTTTTCTATTGGGCAGTCCTATCTACATATTCATCATTGTTTTTTTTCAAAGACTAATAATAATTTACAAATTTATGGGAAAAAATGAGGTTTACTTTGCTTAGGAGAAAAAGCAAAAGCCCTTTCCTAATCCTAATAGGAGTCGGCTGAAGCATTAATCCATATATAGCTTAAACAAGGTCATAAATTGGATTGCCTCTCTGAATCCTTATTAGAGCCAGAGTTGAATAGGTATTTTTATAATTAAAGTCCATTTCGTCGATTTAAATCATTATTTATTTAATAAAAAATATTTTTTATTTAAATTTTATTATAAAAATATATAATTTCAATATAAACTATTTTTTAATGTTATAATATTTTAATATTTTTAAATAATAATAAAATAAATTTTAAATTTAAATTAGCATTGAATCACATTTAGATAAATAAAAATAAAATCTTTCAAACCCCAACCCAGTCCACTTCATGGCCGAAACCAACATCAAAAGCCGTCCATCAATGTTTTTGTTGGGACCTAGAGGAGCTGAATAATGAAACCAAACGTCCTTTTTTCGATAAATATATATTTAATTCTTTTATTTGTATATATTTACTCAGTTGTGCTGCTAGTAGAAGAATTCGAGGATCAACCTGAATAATTTTTTTATTTATCTGAATATAATTTATATCTAATCCAAAAATTCATTTTCTTACAGAAAAATATATAAAAATATTAAAACAATATTTATTTATTTTAAAATCTTGTTCATAATAATTTAAATATCATTTATATAGTTTGATAAACAAATATAAACCAATAAAAATTAAATTATTCATGAACCGTTCATCAAAAACTGTGTTGAGAAATTACAGTCCAAGATTGTGAAGGAAACTATCTAAGATTATGGCATGAAACCATGATTGACATACAAATACACTAGTTCATGCATCTTTAACTCTTTCCGTTAAGGATAAAACTCATGCTACGGCTGGCTTGGATAAGAAAATCCATCATTTTGCTTTGCCCATGTTTTCATAGATGCATAAATGAAAAAATCAAGTCGGACTATAAACCAATTCAACTGAAAACCGGCAGCCCGTCCGACGCTACGTAAAGAATCGGGATCACTTGAATTGGCCTAAAACCAATATAAGGAAAACGAATAAAAAACTGAGGAGACTGGGAAAAGCTGTTTTTTTTTTTTTCAAAAATCTTTTACATAAGTAATGAAATTTATCTTATAGATAAACTTAAAATTATAGCACTAAACCAAATGCATATTTTTATTAATTATTTACTATAGTTAATATTTATTTACCATTAAAAATATTTTCAAAATTTTTAAAATATTGTTCCAGCCAGTCCAACCAACTGGACCGGGAATGAAGGTCCATAAATCCATTTGCAAATCAGAAAGAACACGATAAGGGTGAAACATGGCATAATTGCCAAATATAATCTTTACAATTACAACCAAACCAATCGTTCAAGTGTGGGCAGAAATGCGTGATGATAATGGCAAATCACAGCTTGTTTTAAATGAGATTCAGAATTATTACATCACAGAGTGTAAGGAAACGTAAAATAGTCGCATATAGCACACGATATTCACAAACTTGAAATCACAATTATGTAGTTCCAGAACATTATAAATACCTATTAGTTAATGCAATATCACAGTCCTCCAATCACGTAGATGATGGGCGTGGCAGTCGCTTAGCAATTTCCTGAAAAAATAGATTAAAAAAAAAAACCCTTAAATCCCAAATTCATGAAGAAACCTAGACAATGTCGAATAAACTCTTTTAAGTTGGGTTGACATTGCATTTAGATGAAAAGAAACTAGTGCATTGACAGGCTAAAGTAATCCATTAACATGAATAGAGGTTATCAGTAACAACAAACATTTTAGCAAGATGGATGAATATCGGTATGTTTCCTTCACATAGAAAGAACTACATCGTGTTAGGAGACACATTAGTGATCTTATATTAGAATGCTGCTGACAAGTTTGAGCAAGTACCACGAGAGAACAGCAGAAAGTTGAAGCTTGCAAATAACCAGGTTGAAGGATCGTTATGATAAGTTTACCATAAGTTTTTCTCTATCTTTTTATATTTGATGTTTACATTTGTATACTGAAGCACTTATCCCATACAAAACGGTTTTGAAGCTGATAATTACAATCAATCTTCTAAACCTAATTATACTTTCTATCTACTTTCGGATCATCTCAAATTAAATACCATTTTCGGACTTTGAAGAACATTTTGATACTATCTAGTATCATCATTAACTATAAATGTGAAAGTAGGAACAACGGTGCTTTAATAACTATCAGAAGACCTACAAATTATGTCGATGTTAGACTTAATCTTTTTAGGAGACTGCATATTTGATCATACATAAGTTACTATCTTTAGTAACTCATATCAAATCTTGACCTTCTCAATTATCACGGGATGAGAAAATAATCTATCCATGCAACTTCCATAACAGATAAAAGTGCTCATGCACTATTAGTAATTAGCTGCACTATGGAACATACTGAAGAAATACCTCAAACAACTGATTTATATTATCTGCAGTCTTGGCAGATGTCTCAATGAAGAACATCCCATTCTTCTCTGCATATTCAATGCCATCCTTCAAGAATAAAATAGAACATGTTAGAAGATAATATTAACTCCGCATGCCTAAAAATAAAGGAATCTTTATTCATTCAATTTTGGCACTAACTTGAACTGGTACTTCACGTTTTTCATGAAGATCAGCTTTATTGCCAACCAAAGCCATCACTATATCTGGGCTCCCATGCTTTTGTAGCTCCTGCCAGATGCTAAAATACATCAATTTTTTGGCAACTTTAGGGCATGAAAAGTTACGAGCTTTGACAAAGTTGGAGTTACACAATAGTCCTTTTCCCTTTCAACTTCTAAAATAAGCCAAATATGAACCAAAGTTCAAGCAACATTTAATGCTTTTTAAGAGCCTTAAGGTTTTCAGGGATGAAGACCAATGAAAGAAAAAAAAAAAGTAGGGGAAGAGTGGGGTGAAGGGGTGCAGAAATTAATGGGTCTTATGAAGTAAACCAAGGTGGTTATGGAAAACCCATTTTAAAGTGAAACTCGCCCGAAAACTTAACAGAAAAAATTATTATCAGTAATGGTAAAGGAAAATTCATAAGAAAAGGGGCATCCTAAAGCTGTATCAATAACATAACGCAACAAGGAACAGGCCTGATGAGGCTATAAAATAAGCCAACCTTTGCTGACCAGAGAATTGTGGTTAGACTCATTCAGAAACTGAATCAAAGTTCAGACTCTCTTAAGGAGAAGCAGGTACTTAGATAACCTGATTAGGCAGTTACATAACCATCTGGAACAGACGCATTCTTCTCAACATTGCACGTAAATAATCTAAATTTTCCCTCTAATGCAATGGCAGACTAAAATATTATTTTGGGGCCAATCAATTACATCATTTGAAATGTACAATTTAAAAGAAAAAAACAAAAGGAAAATCAGTCTATACTAATGGACAAAACTTCTCATGAAAAAGGAAAAAGGCCCTTTGGATATTCTATAATCCAAAAGAATTGAGTTATTTTTGGCATACATGACAGAAATATCAAATTTGAACTTTAATACCATCTTCCTGGGAGAACTAGTTTATGCCTTTACAAAGAAATATGAGGGAAAAAAACCCAATTTCTAGAAAACGAGAAACAACATTAAAATGAGGGTGAAAGGAGCACATAAACTGGATTATTTGCAGGTTGCACTATTAAAGACAGCACATAACAATTAGTAACTATTAAAACATGTCACAACAAGACAATAAAAAAAACCAGAATAGTTTCTCCAAATGCTTTTCTAGAGACCTTCACAACTCAAACTTAGATCTCCCATGCAATATCACACCAAGGATACTACTCCAAAAACATGTAAAAGCTTATTCTTATGTGAAATGCAGCAACTAGGCTATGCTGTAATATTAGAAAAGCATTGTTCGAAATTTTAGCACAGCCAATATATTTCACATTCTAAAATGCAAGAAAGCAATAGTAATCCTATAAGGAAGAAAAAAACTATCACAATCCTCAGAAATTACCTTAACCCAATATTGTGCTTTGGTAAAAGACTCTGGGCTGGTAATATCATACACAACAACTGCAACTCCAGCTCCTCTGTAGTACAAAGGTGCCAATGCAGCATACCTGAAGGGAGACAAAGTCAACTATTAGTCCTTTCCAGCCAAAGCAGTGTTCATAGCAAAGTAAAATGCATAACATGAAGTCATAGACTAAATTATAATATCAATTACAATGCGAAAGAAGTGAGGCCAAAGGATCACAATATGATGCACTTTTCTCATTAAAGTGATGAATGAACTTGAATATCGAGATGGTATTCAAGAACCATACCTCTCTTGTCCAGCTGTGTCCCATATTTCAAACTTAACAGTAGTTGAATCTTGCAGAGCTATGGTCTGTGACAAGAATGATGCTCCAACAGTAACCTGAAAGGATAAAATGGTGACAAATCAGATAGATTTCATTATAATAGAACTTTCTCACCCTTGTAGAGAAGATGCTAACACCAATCAGGTTGAGCATTCTTGGACAAAATGAAGCTCAAAAAGAAAGCCGGATGGCAATATTACAAGTAGATGAATTAAGAGAATACTTCTTACCTTGGATGTAGGGTCAAACTGGCCACGAACAAAACGAAGAACAATACAACTTTTTCCAACTCCAGAATCACCTAACAAGACCAGCTGTGTGGAGCAAAAAGATATACAAAGTTTAGTTGCATAATTAGAACGTAATTAAAGAAGATCAAGATGCTAGAAACTAGTAATCACTGTAAATAATGAGATAGCATGTAATAAATTACATAACTTCATTAGATCAAGTTTTAAGCATTCAAAAACTAGGTCATATATTAGTCAATCTTTTAAATGATATTTTCAAGATTAAAAGCTAAAGAGGAATCACCAACATGATTAGCAAATTACCAGCGTTTTTAAAGGCGCATGCCTCGGCATTGAGCCTTAGTGCCAGACAACAAAAACACCTCGGACCCTTTCGGGCAAGGCACATTTGATCAGGTGCATGCCTAGCGAACCTAGAAGTGTTTTTTGGCAGGTGATAGGCATTAAAAAGCCTGTCTAATTGAAGTTATTTTAATTTTCTTCATTAATTGTACCTTTACTAAGAAGAAAGAGGATAATATCAAACTCTTTACTTCTCAATGTTTGACTATTCAACAATAGACATGGACCATAAGGAAATCATGCATATTAAAATATATATATATTTTGCATATTTCGCAAGATAAACTTGACCACTCTCGAGTTTATTTCATAATTATATGTCTTAAACTGAATATGGAATCTTGTTTTAACCCATCATCCCCAAAAATGACTGTGTACAAACCGTGATGCAACTCACTAAACCTCAAACAAGAGAGTCATGGGACCAGACTACACTACCAAATAAACACCAAAACATAAGATATTCAACAAAGTTAACATGTTCAAATGCCAATATCTTTATAAACTTACAGGAGTTGAAAACTTTGAGTCGCCCTTGGCCAATAAAAAAACATTAAAAAAGTAATTATCGTTTATAATATATATATATAGATATATATATATATATATCTATATATCAAGCCGAGATCATAAAGCAAACCAACAAAAATATCAGCTCATTTTAAAAATTGTTCTAAATTATAAGACAGAAGAAATCAAACCACCGCAATGAGGTAAAAAACTAAAACAAAAGGAAAATGCTGCCTCCTAAACCTTTCTAATCCCACTCCTTTAACCATGTCAGTATCTAAAACTTTCTGAAGATCAAACAAAAGAGAGGGAGAAAAAATATGCAACAACGATGAAAAAAAAATTACCTTTACGCGTAGATTTTTGGCATCAGGCGCCCCAGAATTCTCTGCGTTGTTAAGTCCAGTCAATCGCCCAGAACTCCTATCTACAACCAATCGAAAAACCGACGAAAGCAAAAAAAAAAGAATCAAAATCATAAACAATCCATAAAAGGGTAACCAAGTTCCAAGCCATTCAGCATCTTCCAAAGCTAACTACAAAATCCCCAAAACTACCAAAACCCGCAGTTCAGCAATCAAATTCAACAACTTTTCAGCTGAAAACCCAAGGAAATCAACCAAATTACAAAGATCAAATATTACCTTACAAATGAATGAGTCAAGCCCTAGAAACTAAAAATCCCAGAAAGAATAGGAAAAAAATCGAGGTAGTTGGGAAGGGATTTTACCTGGGAGAGAAGAAGCGCAACCCATGAAGAATTGTAAATTACTATAAATTTCTATGCAATAATTAAAATTAGGGTTTTAAAGCAGCGAAGAAAGTTTGAAATTTTGACTTTTTTTTTTTTTTTGGTTTTTTTTTGGTGGGGAGCAGAAACGCAGACCGCCAATTCCCAATTACTATGGGGGCGCTAAGGGCAAGCTGGTATAAAATACACAGCTTCCTTTTCGCGTCGGTTTTTATGGTTAAATACTGATTTAGCCTTATAATATACATACCTCTTTCAATTTGATACCTAAAATAATAAGAACTCTCAAATAGGTACTCAAATTTTCATTCTATCGAATAGTTTGTTCCATTGGACAAACACCATTATTTACGTTATTGGCATGGCAAGAACACCTAAGAAAATCATGTTACATACTTTCAGGTCAGTTTAAATATTAAAAAATTTAAAATAAAAGTATAAAAATATAAAATATGATAGAATATTTCAAATGAAAAATAAAACAAGTTAAAATTTCAAAAAATAAAATGTAAAATCTTATAAAAATTCAAAGGAAAAAAAAGAAAATTAAAAAAAATCATTCCATATAATTTTCTAAAAAAATTAAAAATAACAATTTTAAAAATAAAAAATATTGAAACTTGAAAAAATTTTAAATTATGATTTTTTTAATTCAAAAAAATTAGAGAAGGGAAATAATTGGGGAGAGAATGAAAGGGAGAGAGAAGAGAGGCCTCGATTGTATTGATCGATGGATCCAAAGTTGATCTATCTTGAATCCAACAAATCGATATTGATTTCAATTTTATTAACATTGAATTGTTAAATCCAAAATAGATCATTCTTGAGTCGTTCAACTGATGAAGGTATCAATCAAGTCCAATTATATTTATAAATATCTTAATCGTATAATTGTTCCTGGATCGAACTGAGCAAAGCTACTACCAAATAGCAAAAGAATTTACTTGTTAAAGCTTCGTCCTATCAATAGACCTTTAAGCTAGTTTTTTATTTTTATAGTAAACAAAGAAAATGTTGTATATTTTATACTTTAAATATATTTCATATCTAAAATTTAAACAAATATTTTTAATTAAAAATAAGTTTAGAAAGAATCAAGTCAAATCCAAACTCAAAAAATTTTATTCAAAGTTTAGACCGAATTAGATCAAGCATCAAGACCTTTTAATATACCTTCTTTTGTATCATGGAAATTCTATTTTAAATTATCGATTATTGTCCTAGAATAATTCTATTTTGATCAGCATTTCCATTATTTACAAATTAAGTAACAAAAGAAAAAATCTTTCATACACACACACACACACACACACATATATATATATGTATATTTTTGTAGAGTATTAATTTGAACAATAGAAGAACATAAGTGTAAATACAATTTTCTTAATTATTTGGATAGAAAAATATAAGAACAAATACAATGACAATTTTTGTAAATAAAAAAACTTTCAAAATTGGAGATCATGTCTTTTATTTGAATTATTCAAATTTGATTTTTTTTTCCCAATTTTCTAGCATTCTTGTGGCATATATTTTTTCTTCTGTCAACTTTTAGAGATGATCAATACATAGACTACATTTGGATTTCATCGAATTTACAGGTGCGGTGTGAATTTAGACCAGCAATTTTAAAAATAATTATACGAATATAATATATATAAATTAATAAAAATGTAACACGAGATGATACGAATATATGTTTAAAAATCTTATAATACAAATTATTAATGTATCAAAATTGATAAAAATATAAAATACCTTAAACACGATTATGACACGACATAATACATGAATATGATACAAATACACGAATTGCCAAATCTAGGTGTGATTGAATTTTTTTATAGATTTAATAATTTTAAACATAATTTTTTTTCCTTTTTTTTTTTGAAAAAGACTTCACAATTTTGTTAATCAGAAAATTTTAAATTATAATCACCAAATTTGTTTACCTATTTCATAATCTCACATACTTAAAACCCACGCTCTCATAGTGTCTTTCAATTTCAAAACAATATTCTCTTAACTTATTTACTTGGTAAAATTCTAATTACCATGTAACTTTTTTAACCAACATAATTCTAAACGATTATAAATAAAATTACAGTAAAAAGGTTTAACATTTTTATCATAATTCCATCTCACTTTTTCCAATCAAGCTCAAGTAGGAAAAAACTACATATTTTACCTAATAATCTCATATATAGTGGCAACATCATATATCTTTTATAATAATTTTATAATTAAAAACAGAAGTATAAGATGTTTTTAGATTTTAGAATATAAAATAGGTCTGGTTAATTAATGCATACGAGCATTGTTTACTATTTTAGGAAACGTTTTTGTTTTTGTTTTTGCATATAACGTATTATTTTTATTGAATTAATTAAATAAAACAATTCACTAATAACAATTTTTTAAAAAAATCACCTTAA
>JBBYHM010000003.1:2119686-2138151 GCA_038381775.1 Adansonia rubrostipa | reverse complement strand
AATAACATGCGTAGCAACAACATAACATGCAATAAATTTCGCGTGCACAGTAAAAAAGGCACCTAGAGTTTATTTCTTATGTTTTTAGGATACCGCACTTAGAGTCAGCATGAAAACATCATTAAGGCATCCAGCAATATTTAAATTAGAGTACCTTTCAATCTCCATGTTGCTAACTCTTCTATCTACAAGTATATTTTGTTTAGTTTTTTGCAAGCTCTTCATTACTTTCTTAGCAACTATCTATTGGTCCTCCCAAGATCAGACTGGTATCCATCGAAAACGCCAGCTATATAGAGCACTGTCAAGCCTAGTGCATACTTGAGCGTGCATTAAGCTCCTTTATATACTATTAAATGGTTTATCTTTCATCTATGCTTTCTTAAGCTCATTTTTAGGGTAATAATCTTTATTAAATTTGTCACCTCTGATGACTAGAACATCTCAAGTTCGTAATTTAGTATATGAAGCCTTTCTAAAACTCAATTGATTCAAGCCCTTTGAGATAACCAAAACACATAACGTGATCTATCTTTGTGAATTTCAATTTCCAACAAAAATAAAAATTTGCTTCACCAAAATCTTTCATGTCAATAAACCTTGTCAACATGTGCTTGCTCTCATGTTATAAGCCAATGTCATTACTAGAAAGCAATATGTCATTCTCAGCGAAAATGGCTTTCATACATAAATATAAAAAATATAAATTCACATGTATAAATTCAATCTTTTTTTAACTCAAAAAGGATGAGTGAGGCTACTATTCTTTTAATTTTTTTTAATTTTTATAATTACATAATTAAAAAGAAATTAAAATATTAAAAATAAAGTAAAATTAAAAATATTTAATTGAATAATTTAATTAAAATTTTTATAATTAAAAATAAATCAAAAAATTGAAAAATTCAAATATAATTATATATTTCCATGTAAAAGTGTCAATGGGTTAGATAAGGGCTTGAAAAAGTTTTAAATTTCTTGTTCACTCCTGAATAAGGCTCGATTTAGCTTGAAAGTCTAAATCACTAATTAATTATTAATAAAAGTTTTTAAAATACTTTTATCTTAAATATTTATTTTATAATTAAATTTAAATAAAAATTATTATTAAATAATAATCCGAGCCAGGTTGACTCGAATTAAGAAAACCTATGTCTAAGCCAAGCCTTGGATATAGGTTTTCTTAATACAATCTGCCTGTATTACTATTTAATAATAAAAATAATTTTTATTTAAATTTAATTATAAAAATATAAAAATATTTTTAAATTTTTATTAGTGTTTAAATAGTAATTTACGCTTTTCTGTTAAGTCTGGATAAGAAATCTAAAATTTTTTAACTACAAATCAACTTTGGTCAAGCCTAAGGACATCTTTACTAGAAAAATATAAAATTATATTTTTATTTTTATTTATTTTTATTTATAAATTATAAAATTTTAAGTAAATTATTAAATTATATATATATTTTTACCTTACTTTTGTTTTTTAATTTTTTTTATTATGTAATCATAAAAATGCTAAAAAAATTTTAGATAGATATAGAGGGCGGCTTTCATACATGCAAATTTAATTAAAAAAAAAAAAAACTTATGTATGAAAGTAGTCTTCGTTGAGGATAACTTCCTTATGTAAGTTTTTTTATTTTTTTAAAATAGATAAAGGGAAACCACAATGATGGTTATTTTCTTCTACATTTAAAAAAAAAAGTATTTTTGGAAATAATGAAAAATCATCGGTAATTTGCAAAATAATTAAAGTTTATATTAAGATAAAAATGCCTACATTTATATGTAAATAGAAATTTTAAAATTATAAATATTTAATATTTATAATTTTTAAACTTTAAAAAGATACAAAAAATTTTTAAATATATAATAAATTATTATTAATCAAATTTAATAATCTAATTTATTAAATATATTTTATTTTTAAATGTAATTATGGAAAATTAAAAAAATAGAAATTAATTTTTTAAAAAATTAAATAAGTGAAATTTTTTTTTAAAAAATCAATATTTTGGACTAATTATTACCGACCGATATGTATCGATGATGACTAATTTGTACCAACATGACCGTTATAAAAATTAAAATAATATATTATTAATATCATTTTATTTTATATTAATATCTATATATATCGACTGATACGATCGATACTGTACAGTTAAAACTACTTCGAAAGAAACAGTTTCACGCAAATAAACACTAGTATCATCAGGTGGAACAACATCTGCCACTGTTCTGCCAGGGCAGTAGACTCTAAACCATTTTGCACCGTGTAGATATCGAATGAAAAAGCAACGACTCGCTTCGGGGTCTTTTATAAATTTTTGCTTCAGCCGATTTATACTATATATTCTATAATGTAATATATATATATATATATAATATGTAATTATTTTTATATAATAATATAGGTAATTTATTTTTTAAAATTCTAAAATTGATTAAACTTACTAACTGAAGTTAGATTAAATTATTTCAGCTTTAAGATATTTTTGTTCATTTTGCAAGTTTATTTACTTTAATCGGATTTTAAGAATTTTAAAATCAAACTTTATTCTTCCGTGAATATTCATTAAGCATCAAAACGTATTTCAGAGTTTAAAATTCGAATCCTCGTTTTATTAAATTTGCTCTTCTTTATAAGTCCTTATTTTCAAACAGATTCCCTCCTCGAGCTCTCCTCCTACAACCGAAAAATCCCTGGAACATGTTCGAAAACTTCCTACAAAATGCAAGCCTATACATAATTCATGCAGTTGATTTATCTCAATAAAGCCCTTTACAATTGTTTATAGCCCATCTCTAGGGAAGAGTAATTTTACATAATTTTCAACCAAATTCAACTATAATTGCTTGTTTAACAAGTCTTCACGACCTTCGGTCGCCATGTTCGCCAAATCAAACACCCATTGTCTCCCCCGGTTATCAGATCGACGAACCTTCTTTTCATATGCTCTCTTTTCGATAGTTCAGAAGCATTTTTCGGGGTTGAACTCTTGCTAGGGAATTGGGGGCTTACCATATCTGCTGCTTCCACAATTTGATTCACCATTTGCAGAACTTCGCTCATTTTTGGGCGTAGTTTGGCCTGCCGCGCCAAGCATTTGTTGGCTACCGCTGCAAGTTTATGAGCAGACTTGAGCAAGTACTTGCCTTCGAGCCTCGGGTCCAAAATCAACTTGAACTTCTTTATATCGGAAAGGTGTGGCTTGACCCATTCCAAGAGTTTTTGTTCACTCTTAGGCCGATTTCGATCCAAAGGACGCCTGCCGGTTATGAGTTCGTAAAGGAAAACTCCATAGCTCCACACATCACTTTTAGCTGTGAGGCGCCCGGTTTGAACGGATTCAGGAGCTGCATATCCAATGGTTCCCACAACCTGCTTATAAAATCGACAAATTGGTACCAAAATTTCTATAAAATGAGCAGACTTATGAAAATTTTGGAGAATTAATATTAAAGAAATCGGACCAAAGTGGTTGACAGCTATTTTAAACATACAGTAAAGGGTGATTGTTGGATACGTATATGTGCCTGACATGGGGATGCACAGGTTTTTTTTTTTTTTTAATTTTTTCATGTATTTGGAAGATCATATCTTTATATCCATGTCCAAATGTGTTGGACATTGGCACTTCAGGAAAATAAAAAGTTTGTATAACTTCGGTTGGCAAAGGAATACAGAAAGCTTGGAGTATTAAAACAAAGGGACTAAAGATGATAAACAATTTCCACACATCAAGGAAATGCCCCAAGCATTTAAAGTCCGTAGTTGAGATGACTATTGGAAAGAAATCTTCGAATCTTTCACAAAGACAACATTGAACATCAGTAAACGGTCTTCCCAGCATCTTCAATTAATTATGACTGGTGGCATAAGCTTTGCATCCCTAAATAAATGAAGCTAAAGTGCAGGATGCATATGAAAATCATCAGTAGCAACTTCAAACCTACCGCAGTCGAGACATGACTTAATCCATCCGAAGGACCCAGTCTGGCCAACCCAAAGTCCGACAGCTTTGCATTCCAATGCTCATCCAAAAGTATGTTTGAAGACTTAAAATCTCTGAAGATAATCTGTAGCAATTATAAAACAAAAATTCTCGAGAAATAAACAAATAAATCGATCGTGAAAAGGATTTAAGCCTGTAGAGAAGCTATTAGGCTGAAAGTATAACAATGAGGTGAATTCAGGTTATTTTTAACTAGAACGGTTTCATTTGCACAGAGAAACTTCATAGTTATTGATTTCAGTTATAGATATCAACTGAAAAGTAAAAGGTACCTGAAAATCCATTCCTTCGTGAAGGTACGATAAGCCACGGGCGGCATCCTGAGCGATTTTCATTCTTGTGGCCCAAGGAAGAGTTGTTTGAAACCGACTTGACAAGTGATCCTGCACACTCCTGTTGGGCATGTATTCGTATATCAGCAACCTCTGTATTCCTCTTTCATCGTCCTCGGCACAGTAACCCAGTAATTTGACAAGATTTTGGTGTTCAACTACACCTAAAACATTCACTTCTGTCACCCATTCTTTGTGCCCCTGTAAACAAATGGTGGAAACAAATACTGCATATGTTCAAAAGAATTAACTGCCTCATCCACATGTAAAAGAACAGATGCATTACAGTCTGCAGTAAAAAGTAAAAACAGTTTAACAAAAGTCTCAGAAGAATGGATCAGTAGCGCAACCCTGGAGTATTGAGGCCTTTGTGCTTGGTAAAATGCTTCAAAGTGTCAACCATGGAAGGGCTACATAATATGAATTAATGGATATCCAAGAGGGCTTATAGGAGATGCTAGATGGAAGGTGAGGAGATAACCAGGTAATCCTAGAATATATCATACAGTTTGGCTAAACGAAATTTGGTATTTCAAAGTGTCAACCATGGAAGGTCTATACAATATGATCTAATGGATATCCAAGAGGGTTTATAGGCAATGTTAGATGGAATGTGAGGAGATAACCAGGCATTCCCAGAATATATCATACAGTTTGGCTAAATGAAATTAGGTATTTCCTTAGAATGACAAGATCTATGTTACTTGGACTCAAGTGTGAGTGTCCGATATAGGTATGTCCATTTCTTTCTTTGTTTTTCCATGTATTTGGAGGGTCCTTACATGGTCATATATCCATACCCGTGCCTGATATGCCTTGAACACGAGTGTCAAACACGGATATTTCAACAAAAATGAACAGTCGGATCAACATAGAACAGTATTATCTTCTCTTCGTTCATGTAAACTATGACCTTAAGAAACATATAAACTATCCAAATTCACCATGAAGAATAAAATATCAATATCCCCTCCATGAAAGTTATATTTAAACTTTACCAGAAAAGGGCTCCCAACAGTTGTTGCCTTGTTGGATTCTCATACAGAAACTAGAGAAAATTTCAAAATTTCAAAAGCCTTTGGTCCTGATCAACATGTTTCAGTTGCATCGCATTTATCATTATTATTGCGGTTAATATGAATGGCAGAAAGAACCAAAACCGTAAAATAAGGATTCTAATATTGTGTTAAGGCTGCTATTTAAATCCCTAACCTCTTAATAGTTACAGAAGCAGAAGGCTCACCTGCAATCCTCTTCTGCTGAGCTGTTTAACAGCAATATCGAGTTTCTTGTGGGAATCTTCGGAGCTTCGGATTACGCCCCTATAAACACCACCAAATCCACCTTCTCCAATCATCAGGGAGCGGCTGAAATTCTTTGTTGCAGCCTTCAACTCCAAGAATGTAAACTCCCTGAGATTACTTTGTCTTTGAGACAAAGCAGCGAACGAGTTATTCGTGGACGATACGGTGCTGAAATCCGAGACATTCTGAGAATTAAGCTCAGACCCAGATCTCCTCATTTCATGATCTGTTGACATGGAAAAGGATGCGGAGGATCGAACCGAAGTCGACTTTGTTGTTTTCGGTTCATCATTCTTCTCTTTACCAGAGAAATAAAAACACTTCATAGCCACCCCAAAGAAACAAACAACCTACCTGTATATTAACAATTTACATTAGTATAGATCAACCGGAAAATGATTTCGAGATGAACACACTGATGAACTTAATTGTAAGTTATAATCCAAAGCTTAACTCTCAGAGAAATTCATGATTTAAAAAAAAAAAAAAAAACTGGAGAAGCCATGAATATTGATTAACATAGATATTTCTCTAATTTCAAACGTTCAAGTAGCAAGAATTAATCAATGCAAACTACTACTTACAGCAAATAGTTCAAAACATGAGACAAAACACCATGATCAACTCTAATGACAGTAAGCTTAAAAGTCAAACATGACATCCGGATGCCAACGTTCTTTGTCTGGTCTGCGCTGCTTGCTGGTCACCAGCTAAACTGCATAACCTGGGTTCAAAAATCAAAAGAATTCATTATTAAAAAGGAAAATTATCAAAAACCAATTTTTTTTTCTCTTTAACAATGTCAAATCCAAAATTAAAATTGTAGAATAGCCTCAAAAGGAACCAACTTCCAGTGCAATAAGTTCCCAAACAAACACTCAACAAATATAGGTCAAAAGTGATTCTTGATTGAACCATCAAGAAATATTGAAAAAAAAAGAAGTAAACTTTCAAATCTAATACAAAGAAAAACACTTTTTGACAGAAAGGAAACAACTTCAAGAAAGCACTGACCTTTTTTGATAAAGTTCTCCCTGTTAACAGAGTAGTAGAATTTACAGGCTTTCATATTAAAAGCGATAACCCAAAAAGCCAAAAGGTAAAACTGAGGGGATCCAAGGACATGACAACGAGCTCTCCATGATCTAAAGCAACAGGTCAATGCAATGGCAGCTCAAATTTAGCTCACCAACCAAGAACATCATTTGGCAAAAAAAAAATAAAAAACTTTGAGTGAGTAAACAAAACCCCCCCCCCCTCTCCCAACAAAATAAAATTAAATTAAATTAATAAAAATTAAATGAAATTATTGCATTATGTGTAGGACTTGAACAACAACAACAAAAAAAGAAAAAGAAAGTGAAAAAGTGTGAAAAGGGCAAAAGATTTGGTTGTCACTTTCTTCGAAGTGAAGGATTTTGAAGGTTGAAAAATCACGGAGAACGAGTCGAAATGGACCAATCAAATTTAAAATTAAATAATTAATAATTAATAAAAATATGTATTTAATTTAATAATATAATTTTTAATATAAAATTAATATAAATAAAAAATATTTTTTAGATAATTTTATATTAAATAATTAATAAAAATATATATTTAATTCGATAATATAATTTTAATATAAAAATTAAAAATTTAAATTTTAAATCTCATCATTTTTATAAAAAATAAAAATATTTTTTATCAATTTAAAAAATTTTAATTTTATATGTAGTGTCAAATTAAATAATTTATTAATTTTTAATTTAATCGATAAATTTAATCTAATTTTTTAATTCTCATAAAAATAGTATAGTATTTGCATGAGTATATACTTTTTTAAAGATTGTTGGAAGTTGGAAACCATTAACATAGCTTACAACTATGGGCAGTAACTTGTTTATTAAAAAAAAAAATCAAAGTAAAGACAAAAAGGAAAATCATAAGAAAAAAAGTTAGAAAATTGCAAGTGGAAAAAAAAAAAAAGAAAAAAAAAGGTATTCTAGTTGTTGTTTTGTGTCAGAATAATTAAGCAGTTTTCTGTAGGAGAAAAAGTCAATGGATCATTCATTAGACTTCTTACATCATATATATAAATATATATCCCAGGTTCATGAATGATTATGATCGTGTCATATTCTACCCACTTTCCTTATTGCCTTTTAATACGATTTGGACAGCACATCGATGGAAAGTCCTTTTAGTATTAGATAAGACATATTCAATATTTAAAAATTTTAAGTAAAAATATTAAAATTAAAAATAAAAAATTGATAAAAATAAGTTGAGTTTTGATTTTAATATGCAATATATTTAAAAAAATTGTTAAGATTAAAAATGAAGTTAAATAAAAAAATAAGATTTGATTAAAAATAAGTTGAATTTTGGTTTTAATACGTAAAATATAATTTTTTTTATTTTGATTGGTTTTTAATTGTATAATAATATCATTTATTTTTGTTTTTATATATAATTTATAGTATAAATATTCAAAAATATATTAAATTACCAATATTTTAAAATTTTAAAAATAGATTACTATAGATTAAATAACAAACATATTTTTTAAAACGAAATATTAATTTTTAAATTAAAATAAGAATTGATTAAAACTTAAAACCATTTTTCATCTTAGAACAACATATAATATAGAAACAACATTTTCACTTAGAATTAACAAGAAATTTTCTAAGAAATTAATCCCTACATCAAAAAAAAAAAAACATAAATCCATTTGTCTAATTGTCAGACATCAAACAAATGTTATAAATAATAATGTAATACTAACGTGAATATTTTAATTCTTGATTATATCCTTTTATCTTTGCCATGAAGCTGGCAACATTAATGAACAAGACAATTGGCTAAACTTTGCCTCTCAATGCATCTTTACCGATTGTTTCTTTTGAACCCGACAAAGGGAAGATGATAGTAATCTTATTTTTAATGAAACAGTATTTATAAGAATTATAGCATTTTCTCTTCATAATTTAATTTATGTATATTGTTTTTTTTATATTAGTCATATAAAAATAAATACAAAATAAATTATTAAATGTATCAAAATATTAAATACAAATATAATTATATATTAAATATTATATTAATTATATTTGATCTTATTATGTTTATTAATTATGTCACGTTATCTTTTTATATCGTGTTTTAAATTATTTGATTTAGTTTTTATAACACCCAATCTCACATTAAATAACTATGAAGGATCTATTAATATATATATAGGAAGAGAAACTTATATCTATATTTCTCACACCCGATAATTCTAAAAAATCTGTAATAATATATACGTAAAAACTTAAAAGTCATACTTAAAAGGTACTTTTTATCAAAAAAAAAATTATATGACCTAACGAGGTAAAATAAACAATACTTTATAAATTATATGCAAATTTTGTGATCCATAATTTCGTTACACAATAGGTTTTTGCAACCCTGCAATAAAGGCCTGTTATAATGCAAGGTGAATTTCACCTCTCCATTAGTCTTAGTCCAGTATTCTGGCTAGTACATAAAAATTTAGCAATTCATATTTATATCGTATTTATATATTTTTATATATTATAATCATATTAAAATATTATATATTTTTATAAATTTTAATATTTTAATTATATTTTTATAATATTTATGTCATGTTTAAAATTACTAAATCTGACTTAACAGTTAATCATTAATCTTAGCGTGATTGATAGCAACTGAACATCTTGTTTAAGTTTTAAAAGGGATGGTCAAATATATCATTGTATTTATTATAAATTAACATTGAATTTTATTATTTTGTTTTTAGTATTCTTAATTTTTAGGACAAAAAGATAAAGAATTCTGAAAATTTATCAATTGCATTTTTCAAAATATTTCAATTATTTTTATTATTTTTCTTTCTTCACATATCACGAAACTAAAAGTATTTGATCACTAAACCTTTTTAAATTATTAAATGCTAGTATGAAAGGCCGCTTCGCTGGGAAAATATCAAAAAGTTTAAAATAATTATATATTTAAAATAGATAGTACTAAATATAACATAATAATAATTAAATTTTTATAGACAATACTACATATAAAACGATATTAATAATAATAGAAATTAAATTATATATAAGATAAAATCCTAATAAAAGCCCTACATAATTTTACATTAACGAACTCGCAATCGTAACATGTAAATTAATTCTCTTTTTTTTTTTTATGTCAATTCTTCCTCTCAAATAGCTTTTTATCCAAAAGGTTTTATCTTTTTTTTTTTTTTCAATTTCAAATGGTTAAACTAACTAATTATTATTAATTAAAATATATTGGATAACTAATTAAAAAATGACGAATGTTATCAAACTATGAGAATTAAAGGATCCTAATTTAGAAGCTACTTTCATTTATGAATAGTACTAAAAAGATTTTGTCTAGAGATTTGAATTTTTTATATATATAATTTTAATTATATTAAATAGTAATTATTCATTTAAGTATTTAAATATATCTTAAAATATTAAAATATAAATATAAAAATTAAATGTTTTATAAAACATCTTCCTCACAAATAAAAAAATTTATAACTAAATTAATTTTAAATAAAAATATAAAACCTATAAAATTTAATTTTTTAAAAAAATTTAGTGACAAAATCAGAAAAATTAAATTTAAATTGATTTTTTATCAATCAATTCAGATTTTACTTCTTTCAATTGTGGGATTCTAAATTGATCAATTATTCTTGGTATTTTTTTCTTAAAGGATGAAAAATAATTACAAAATATTTTCACATAAGTTTTTATTTTTCTCGTTAATAATTATTTATTCTAATAATATTAGATAAGAAATGCTTTTAGTTTATAAATTTACTTTGCAATTCTTACAAAACTTTTTTCCACCTCAATTACACATTTTCTAAGAAAAATATATTGATAATAAACAATAAATATTTTATTTATTAAGTAATTTTGTAATTCTTTAAAATATTTTCTCATGAATGAAAGTGAGTTAGATATTTATAATTTTTTAAATATTCGAATCCGAATCTACTTAATTTATCCAAAAACTTAATCAGTTTATTATCAATTACTATTCAAATGTCACTGTCTAAAATTGCATATGATTCAGAAAGCGATATCAGTCGAATATCCTAATCCCCTAAAAATATAAATTTATTAGATCATTTTTAAAATAAAAATATAAAAGTAAATAATAACTAAACATGTAAATGAATATCAAATATCTAAATCTATACGAATAAAGTGAATTTAAAAAATGTATTTAAATATTTAACACAATTTGAATATAATAGATATTCAAAGATTTGTATCTAAACCCATAACAGATTTGCTTTAAAATCTAAATCCGTAAATTATTTGCCTTAATAATATTTAAATTTACAAAAATAGATAGGATAATGTTGAACATTTATTATTGTATGTCCATTTAAGTAAAAAAAAAAGCAAAAAAACTTTATTCCCCTCATAATGATTATAGTTATAAATATATTTAAGCCATTACCTATTTTGTAATTCTCTTAATAAACTAAAAAAAAATAAAAATAAAAGACAGCTGTCCTTATGCCACCATACTACAGCACTCCATGGGATCTTTTTAATGTAGTGTCATAGATGACCATGTAAATTCTATTCAGATAAATGATGAAAGCAATCATACTAAACAAAAAAAGAAAACAAAAACAAAAACAAAATCATATTAAAATATATCATTTTTTTTCATTTATATTTTCATTTTCTTCGTGATTATCTAGATTTCTCATTCTGACCAAACCAATAAATAAATGTGAGAATACAGAAGAGAATTTTAAAATAATCGACATGAATTTTTCAAATGATTTGCTATATTATTACTATTATTATTATTGGATGAAAACGCTGATGATCCCATATGGCACATGTTCAAGTTTACGTTAATAAGGTATTTTTTAAATTTTATGAAAAATATAAATATTTTAATACATTCTCAATTTGAGTTGAATATAAATTTGATGTTGCTGAATTCAAATTGATTCAAAGTAAATATGTTAAGGATTAAGTAATATGTTTGACTTGATAGGTCATGTTTGGTTTGAGCTTAGGTATCGATTTTATGATCTTGCCCGACTTGATAGCTTTTTAATTTATTAAATAATAATTTTATCTAAATTTATATATAAAAATATATAAATATTAATATAATATATTTTTTATAATGATTCAAGCCATCGAACTTGACTAAATGCAAATTTAAAATTAAATTTTAATTTTTTAAATCATGATCCGAGTTTGCCTCAAGCTATAACCAAATCTAATTTTAAGTTTGGGTTGCGCAGTTTTCGATTTAGGTTTGCATTTTTTTTCTTCAAAGTCAAATGTTTGATTTTTGTTATTACCGTCAGATTTGATTGAATTAAAAAATAAACCTTTTAAATAAATTTTTTAAATTTAAATTTATTTTATCACCTTAACTTTACTTGTGTATACGGTTGTTGACTACATATATTATGGATGTATTTTCAATTAAACTTTGGGTAGGAATTTTAAATTTATGGAAATACAACTTTCTTCATTAAATGAATAATTGAGTATGATTGTCATAATTAAATGAGAGTAATAATCCCATAAACTTGCTCCATGTTAGTTACTACCGAATATTGACATGGCATAAATTATAGCCATCAATAATTAACTTATTAACTCATTATATGTAATTTATAATTACTTTAAATATTTTAAAGAAGATAAATTTGACTTTTTTTTATATAAATTTGGGTGTATAATTTAAAGATACTTTAAAAACTTTAAAGACATAAATTTAAATTTTTTTTATAAAAATTTAGTTACTATTTAATAGTAATTAAATTTAATTGAAAAATTTATATTCGTAGTAATTTAATAGTAATTAAAAATTTTAATAAAAAAATCAAATTTATTTAAAATAAATCACTTTCTGGCCATTATTAAACCACATCAAAATTTCATAATAATTATTACAAAATTAAATTTATAAAATTATTATTCAATTAAATAAAACTGAGCTTATAGGATCATCGCTCAATTAAATAAACTATCAAGTTTTGCGGGATCGAGTTTTTTTATTTTATTTTTTTATTTTCATTAATATTGTGATAATATGCATTTAACGTCATTGATTAATGCCTTTTTTTGATTCAAACGATGTCATTGTTTGACGCGGTTAGACCATCTTTTTGCCTGAATCGCACCGATGATGTTGTTCGGGTTACATGGCATGCATTAGTATGAATTTCACTGTGCTGGAGCTTTAGCGGATTAAAATGCCCTTCAATGGGAGGGCATTTAACGGTGCAGGGACATATTTGTCCATGAAATTTTTTTAAAATATAATATACTATAATATAATATATACTATTAATAAATATATATTTTACTATTATATAATTAATATGACTAATTAAAAATAAGTAATATTCGTTTTTTAATTTTATTCAATCTTTTAATTCTTTTATTTTTTAATTTATTTTTTAAACATATTTATAATTTCAATAATTTTAATTATTATCACTCGACATAAATATAATTTATTATATATTTATTATTTACTATAAATATAATTTTAATATTTTTTAATTATTTATTATATATATACATTTTAATATAATATTTTTAATAATTATTTTATTTTTCACTATAATTTATCTCATGCCACCAGTATGTTTGAATCAAAATATATATACTGACATTGATTTTAATCTCACTGTTATAATACCCAATCTTACTACCACTGCTGTTTTTATCTCATTGAAGTTAAATTCACTACCTATCCAATTGAAGCTTAAAAGACTTGGATTAGTCGATTTGTTGGACTAGTTGAATCGAGAATTAGAGATCTATTCGATTTGGTGACTATTTTAAATTGGGTATTAATCAAATTGATAAAAAATCAGTTCAATCAGGTAAAACCCAATAAGAGCATGGATTGAACTGATAAAAACCAATTATATATATTTTTAAAATTTTATTTGAAATTAATTTTGATTTTTAACATTTTAATTTTTTATCAAAGATAATATTGTTGAGTCAAATATTTACATTAAACTTAGTTTTATATATATATATATATATATATATACATATATATAATTTCATCAGCTTGAAAATAAAAAATCTAATCGATTGAATCGATTTTTTTTCTTTAACCTTGTTTAACATTGAGTTGTCATAATTATGTTCATATGTTACATTAGTATATGTTAATTTAATGGTTATTATGTCAATGAAATTTTTCCATAGATGGAGCACAATGCAAATAAAGGAACTTTCATAGAAAATTTTCTCTTAACTTTCCAATTTAAGGTGATTTAAACTCCAATTAAAATTTTCAAATCCAAATATATGTAATTATATGAGAAAATATTGTAACCATTTTGAGTTTCTAAGCTCATCAAATATAAATTAAGACATATTAAAAGATAATTAATTTATCTTAAGCATTCCTATTAAAATCTTGATTTAAACTTATTAGAAAAAAAAATACTTATTTCTCATATTACCTGCCTTCAATTCTTTTTTTTTGTTTTTTTGTTTTTCATTTAATATCCAACATCTATTCTCTATTTTTGTGAAAAATCAAAAATCTATTTTAATTATAATTGTTTGATCATTGTGAAATTTAAAGGGCTCTAAAATATAAATACAATGAAGTTTTAAGAATTAATTTTCAAATAAAATCACAATTAAAACATATTTATAATAGGGACATGTTAGGTGATAATAAAAATAAAAGAAAATTTTCAACTTAAATTCTGTAAAAATAATATACTCAATGTATTTTTTAAATAATTTGTAATTAATATCTATAAATATCGATTGCTCGTATCTTTTATTGTAATATTGTAATCAATGAATTTAAAATATTTTTAAAAATTATAAATACATAATATAATAAATATCTATAATCTATAACTATATATAAAAGCTATCCCAAGCTATAGAACTGCTCAATTTGAAATTAAGGAGAATGGTTTCGGAGACACCTAAGCTTAGGGGTGATGGAGGGCAGGCATTAAGTTGCCATTTTTTTATTGTAATGAATTAAAAACAAAAAAAAAAAAAAAAGAAAGAGAAAGAGAGACGGAAATGAAAGAGAAAAAAATATAAGAAAAATTTGTATATTTATATTGTATTCATATTATTTTTAATATTTTAATCATTTTTAAGATATTATATATTTATATAAATTTTTATATATTTTTAAATTTTATTTAATTTTGATATGTTCGTGTATTTGTATCGTGCTTATTTTATTTTTCATGTCTTGTCATATTTAATTATTTTCTCATATAATATTATATCAAAAATTATTATATCTAATTGTAAAATAATTATTAATTTTTTGTTAGACTCCGTATAATGATTAAAGTTATTATTTGTCCTTATCAGGAAAAGAAAACATTTTTTGTATTTGTGCTCATGATAATTTTTTTATGTGTTTAAAATATTATAAATTTATATAAACTTTTAAACATTAATAATTTATTTCATAAATATTAATATGTTCATATTATTTTTTATCTTGTGGTATGTTTTAATTATTTTTATATTATTTTTTATGTCATATTTAATTAATTTTATATTTTACATAATTTATTATAATAATTTATTTTTAATCCTAAATTTATTTATTTAAAACTCTAATTATTATACTAATAATACGTTAACACAAATATTATATCTAAAATTTTATCAATTTTTTGTGGCGAGCATTTTTCTAGTGCCATTTGGGGTGGGGGTCAACGATAGGAAGAAATTGCGATTTGAGATTGTGATTAGAACTATGACGTTTGAAGTTTGCATGAGTAGAGGTTAAAAAAACTAGTATCTGGAAAAAGAAAAAAAGTTGAAATATGTATTATTTAAATTAAAGCAACGTATTAATTTAATAATTCGTATATTTTTTATATTTATATAAATTTTAATTTATTAATAATTTATATTATATTAATTTTAAAAAAATTATATTTATATTATATTATATTATATTTTATATCATATTATATTATATTTATATTATATAACCATGCAATAATTCATCACGTCAATCCATGGCCCAGGCTAAGGTAGGGCTTGACTGATTCGTGGTAACAATTGTTTGAACTTTTAAGATGGGAGCCGTGGCGTGGACTTAAGAGTTAACACCCAGGCACACAATAATTTACTACTTCTCTTCTGCTACAAAGTTTGACAATCTGATGTTTAATTCGCATCAGAAATAGGAATCTAATCTAATACTCTATATGATGTAATATAGATTGGCATACGGTTTTCTTCTTAGACAAAACCAGACAGCACAACCAAACATGTACCGGCCGCTAAAAGCCGGCAAACAGGCAAAAAATTCCTTTGAAAGACAAGGTCTGTTCTTACAAGGACCCACTTTCTTCACCATTGCTTCCTTCTGCCTTTTCTCAGTTCTTACCCTTCCTTTGCCATGAACCAGGATGGAAAGCACAGCCTTCCTAATGCATAATGAAAATTCGACCTTTAAAACCCATAGCTTGGTTCCTTTCAGCCAATCCTAGATCTCTTTATATTATTCATTCGTCATATGTTTCTTTAGCTCCAAACATTCATATTTATCATTGGTGAAAATCAAGACTTCCTTTTGTTTTTTGTTTTTTGTTTTTTTTTGTTTTTGGGTCAAAAGAACAAAATTGCCTCTTTGTTGGGTTTCTTTTTCAGATGCTCAAAATGGGGTTGAAGAAGTTAAAATTTTGCACTTTTTGGTCAGTTTCAATCTGGGTTTTTGTAGTTTTGAGTTTCCTGGTGAACATGGTACAAAGTCAAGATTTGAATGATTATGATCAAGTGGACAACCGTGCTGTTTTTCCCTTTGTAAAAGCCATTAATAGCAGGCTTTCTAATCTTACTAAAGTTCTTAGTAAAGATATCAGTGACAAGGCCAGCTTCTGCATAAAGGACCAGTGAGTTTTTCCCCCTTTTTCCCCGTTGTTATAATCTATGTAACTTGGACTTAGGTGTAAGTATAATATATGGGTTTGTTTAATTTGTCTGTAAGTTTTTTTCTTTTGTGTTTATTTTTTTATGCATTTGGAGTGTTATATTGTTATATTTATAATCGAATATGTGTTGAATATGGGTGTTAAACACGGATATTTCTTTAAAGAAAAAGTCGGAGCAACATAGGTTTTGTTTATTAATTGTCTGGTTGTTGAATAGATTGATGAGCAAAATGAAGGGAGACATCGGGACTTGAATTGGTTTTACTTGAATGTGTAATGCTGCTTAAGGTTCTTGGTTAATTGAAGAGCATTAGCTTCTATTTAGCTGTCCTTGTTGATTTTTAATTTTGTGTCTGTTATTTTTTGTGGATACAATGGAATTGGATCTTTGTTTGAGTTTGAAGCTGCCTCTCTGTTTCAGGGAGGCTGATTGGAATAAAGCATTTAATTTTTCATCAAATTTGGGCTTCTTGGCTTCCTGTTTTGAGAAAACTGAAGGTACAATATCTGTAATTAGAAAGGATGAAATTACACTTTCTTTCTTTGGTGGCTTAGGAAATCTATGTTACTTGGATTCGGGTATGAGCGTTGGACGTTGGTATGTGTTTGACATGGGTATGTTCATAATTTTTTAAAGATTTCCATGTATTTGGAGGGTCCATGGAGGATCATATCCTCATACTCTTGTCCGGATATGTCGGACATGGGTACTTCAAGAGAAATGAAAAGTCAAAGCAACATAGAAGGAAATGCAGAAAGAGTTGAGAACAAAACTTTGAAGCTTTGAAAGTTTTCTTCCTGTACTATTTTGCTAAACATTGTAATTTGTTGCCTCAACATAAGTTATAGCTTTAGTAGAGATTTCTTGCATAAAGCCAACTGTGTACTCAGGACTGAGATTAGTTGAATTGCATTAGGAATTAGATATGTTAAAATTTTCTTTGGCTTTGTTCTCTCACATGTAAGTATGGTACTGTGGTGTTTATTGGTTGAACAGGAAGTATTATGCAGCGAATGTGCACAGCAGCAGAGGCGAAATTCTACTTTGATACGTTTTTTAAAAGTTCAAGTGACAGTACTTTGAAGCCGAACAAGAACTGTAATTTAACCTCATGGGTTTCTGGTTGTGAGCCGGGATGGGCTTGTAGTGTTGCTCCGAACGAGCCGGTTGACCTTGAAAATTCTGGGGTCATTCCTTCTAGGACTCATGATTGTCAGGCATGTTGCGAGGGCTTCTTCTGCCCTCGTGGTCTTACGTGCATGATTCGTAAGTATCTGAGAATCTTTTGAATTCTTTTCTTCTAGATTGCTAATTTTTATTGATTAGAATCCTGCAAAATGAACTTATGCAACATTAATACCAACAATTATTGAGTATCTTTTGTTCGTTTATTATCTTGTAACTTTCATCTTTTGAGCATTCCAATTAAATTTGTGACTTCGTAACACATTTTAAAAGATATTTTCTGTACTTTTTGAACATGCTTCATTGGATGCTGTCTTCCTAAAGCTTGTCCATTGGGTTCCCATTGTCCGATTGCAACACTGAATAGCGCTACGGGCATATGTGAGCCGTAAGTTCATACTGTTTTGAAATATTTCTTTGCAAGTTGAATGGCCTATTGCTATAAGAATGTTCATATTAAAAAAAAAAAAATTTATTTGATATGGTTTTTCAGATATCATTACCAGCTGCCTCCGGGACAGCCGACCCATACCTGTGGAGGAGCCAATATATGGGCTGATGTTCGTCGCAGTAGTGAGGTGTTCTGTTCAGCGGGGTCATATTGTCCAACAACAGTCCGGGAAAAGCCTTGCAGTAGTGGGTATTAC
>JBBYHM010000003.1:2088617-2099369 GCA_038381775.1 Adansonia rubrostipa | reverse complement strand
TTTTATTAAATTATTTTTAAATAGTAATTCAAAATTTAATATAAAATATAATTCAAGATTTTTATTTTTTATTATTTATAAATGATAAATCAGGATATAATATAAAATATTTTTATTTTTTACTATTTTTTAAATATTAACTCAAGATTAATAAAACTAATTTTTAATATTTTATTATTTGTAAATACTATTTTAATATATATAATTTATATATATAGGAAGAGTCGATTTTATTAAGAATATAGAGAAGAGCAACAATAAAAAAAAGAATAAAATTAGAAGTAAAAAGATAATTAAAATTTTTTTTAATAATTTTAATAATTATTTTCTTCTTTATAATTACTTTTTTGTTTTATTCTTCTTAATAATTATTAGTTTACTTCTTTTTTTGAAATTTTTCTAAAATTTATATATCATGGTGTACGTGTGTTGAAAAATCGTCAAATCAGATGACGATTTTTTTCAAAATTAAATAATATAAAAATGGCTTATTTCGGTAAATAAAAAAATTATATTATTTTAATAAAAAGGCCCTTAAATTTGATTTATAAAATATTAAAAAATTGAAATTTAAACAATTTTCATCTCAACAATGTTGCACCTATGAATTTTTTTTTCTAAAGAAGATTTTCCCTATGAAAAAATGTGTCTTTAAAATCGTCTGAAAAAGAATTAAACCCAAACAAAATATAAAAAACTGAATTAAAAAAGGAAAAAGAAAAGAGTAGGTGAGTAAATCATACGAACATGACAGGATAATTTAATATATGCGTAAAATCTTATGTAATTTACATTTTTCTGCTTCTTGAATCTTAATACAAAAGAAAGATTTAATAGAATTAATGAAAAAAAAACAATAACTTATAAAACATCACAATTTTTGTTTCTTACGATTTTTAAGTTAATATTTACTACAATAACATTTATTATGTCCATAATAGTAATAATTTAAATCTTTGATGAGGCGGCATTTGCTGCAGTACGGAAAGTGGAAGAAAACCTTATTAGCATATAGGCAAAGGAGTTCCATTCCACTCCTTCAAGCAATCCAGCAATGGGTCAATCAACTTCCCTGCACAAATTGCTGAGAAAACCTTGTCACATTCTTCTCCAGGAGAAATCACCTTCTCACCTGTTAACAAATTTGTCCCAAGAACTTCTCTCACAAACTTGTACAATGGATAGGACCTGCATTCTTTGATCCTGTTCGGAATAGTTGGATTTCCGTTCTCAAATTCGATTCTAGCACTTTCGACTTCTTTAGGCAAAACGGTTTTTAGTTCATCTTCGAAGGCTCCGATCTTTTGGAATATTGAAGTGGTTGAGTTGTTTTCTCTGTCACCATTGATCAATGCATGGTCTACGAGTACTTGTCTCAGCTTCTGCATTAATGGGTAAGTTGCACTGCAAGGATCATCGATGTAGGCGTAGAGGTATTCGCGATCGACAACTCTGAGCAGGTCCTTTTCGCAGAATCTTGACGGATGTAGTTCGCCATTGGATCCCATGGTTAGGACCCTTTTGGCAACCTGACTTACCGTGTTCTTCACGGCGTTCTTCAAATTCTCTTCCAAATGCCTCAAGTCGATGGCTTGGCACAGTGCGATCAAGAAAGTCGACGACATGAGCTTCAATATGTCAACAGCTTCAGCTGTTTTTCTTGCCGAGATCAAGCCTAAAGAGTTCACATCTTGGTTATGTTGCTCGGTACTCTGCACATGATTACTGACAGGATTGCCAAGGTATTGAAGCTCAGAACAGTAAGAAGCCATTGCAATTTCCGCTCCTTTGAAGCCATAATCCAAGCTCGGATTGCGACTCGCAGACAGATTCGAAGGCAAACCATTGTTGTAGTAATCATTAACAAGCTCAGAAAATTGAGCAAACATGAGCTTGCCAATCGCAGCAATGGCTAGACGAGTGTTGTCCATCGAAACACCGATCGGGGTTCCTTGGAAATTCCCTCCATGTAAGGCCTTATCTCTCGATACATCAATCAAGGGGTTGTCATTCACAGAATTGATCTCTCTTTCAATCATTTTGGTTGCAAATCTGATCACTTCAATCTGAGGGCCAAGCCATTGAGGGGAAGTTCTAAGAGCATATCGATCTTGTTTCGGCTTCTGAAGAGGGTCCATTTCATGCAACTTTTGAGCAGCTTTAATGTAAGAACTACCATCCAAAATGTGTTCCATAATGGCTGCTGCTTCAATTTGGCCTGGATGATGCTTCAGCTTGTGAGTTAAATGGTCAGTAAACTCAGGTTTGCCTTGCATGACTTCAGCAAAAATGGCTGATAAAACTTCCGAGAGGACAACTAACACATTGGCCTCGAAAAGGACCAATGAAGCTAACCCAGACCCAACAGCGGTTCCATTCACCAGAGCCAGACCCTCTTTCGGTTGCAACTCGAAAAACCCACCATTGATCCCGGCTCGGCTAAAGGCTTCTGCAGGGTTCAAAGCCTCACCATTAGGTCCAATAGCTTTAGAATTTGGCCTGCCAGTCAAAAGGCCAGCAATGTAGGCAAGTTGAACCAGGTCACCAGATGCAGTGATTGAGCCCCTCAGTGGCAAACATGGAGTGATATTCACGTTGAGGAACTTAGCAATGGCTTCTAGGATCTCAAATCTAATGCCAGAATATCCTTGCAATAGACTGTTGACCCTCACAAGCATGGCTGCCCTCGTCGCGGTGTGTGGCAATGTATGGCACGACTCGGTTCCTTGGCCAAAAATTCCAAAATTCAAGAACCTGTTGCAACAAAATTCCTCTCAGTAAAATTGAACAATTTTAAGAACAAAATCTGGGTAGTTTTGGCAACAAGTTGAAATTCAATATGACGATCATATCTTATATAAGTCTGTCAGCTTTGGGCACGATAATAAAAATACGATAACATGACATAGGCCGAGGTTTCGGACAAGTAGACTTACTTGACAGGATTCGAGTCCAGTCAAAAAATGAGAGACAAATTAAAGTTAATATTTTAACTTTATTGTAATCAACATATATTATGTTGGACAGTTCCTAAAGCTACAAGTTTTATTATTGATTATTGACTGAGAAAAAAGAAATAGTAGTATCAGATTCAGAGTTCAGTGGATGACATTGATCCAACTAGAACTATAATATTTCAGCAAGAATTAGCCTCCTAAAATGCGATATGAAAATTCTCTCTCTCTCTCTCTCTCTATATATATATATATATATGTTTAAACTTAAATAATACGATTAATACAATGCATTTAATAAATATATTATATTTATTTTTAGAATTTTAACATATTAAATAGTTTGTATTATGTTTATATTTTCACGAAAGATAAAAAAAACATAAAACACAACATGTATATTTAAATTAGCTGCTGTAGCATTTCTAGCATTACCAGGTAAAACTAGTAATTTTTTTTCTATGTATTTTATTACTTTTGAAAGTTTTTCTTTTATTTTTTTCCATATATATATATATATATATATATTTTACGGAAATGACCTAATATTAAGTGTTGGGTTTGGCTATTTTTAGTCAGAATTACATTTTTAAATTCTAAAAATATTTTTACAGCAATCTAGTTAATTATATGAAACATGCACCCTCGATCTCTCATCAATTTATATATATTTTTTTATACATGTATTTGTAGAAGACTGAATAAATTTATCAAATGACCCAACAGATTTGAGAGATATAGTGATTCAGCTTAGACAATCAGATAAATGTTACAAGAAATCCATTGAAAGCAACTAAATTCCCATTTTTCGTTTTTGAAAAGAATCCCCCCCCTTCTCTTTCCCCTTTTTTTGGGTAAAATTAGCAACTTTATTTTTTGCTAATGTTTCTTAGATTTTACTTCATCACCAAACAAACATTATTTATTTTTTAAATTTAGGCTTAATTTGTAAAAACCAAAGAAAAAAATAATTTTTTAATTAAAACTGTCACATTAACACTATGTATATATTTGAATGAGTGCTTTGTCTTTTCTTTTCTTTCTTTCTTTCTTTGTTTTTTTTTATTATTTTTGTATATAATAATATGATTAGATAGATCCAGTCTAACTCAAGCCTTCATCAAGAATTATTTCATTTTAATAATATTAAAGTCCACAATCAAATCAATTTATTAGATATTTTATTAATATTTGGAGTCCATCTAAACTTGTAATAAAAATTAGTAATAATAAAAACAATAAAAAAATAGACTTAGTCTAGTTCAATTATTTCAATTAGATGATGATTTTTTTAATGAAATTATCTTGATTTGGTACATATATAAAATGTTTCTTCTCTAAACATTGTTGGTTAAATTTTTATAAACAGGTTAAAAATTAATATGTGTTCTTTTATTGTATTAATTTTTTTATTTTTAATTATATATTAAAAAATAGAATAATTATTTAGTACACCTAAAATGGCCACCACATATTTTTATTGTATATTTAAAAAATAAAAAGATAAATAAATGAGATATGTAATAGCTTTTTAGCTTCGCTTGTCAAGTTAAAAAATTTTACTGTCAATATATCGAATAATTATTTTAAAACTATATATATCATTTCTTTTGTTATATTAATTTTTTATTTTTATTATATCTTAAACAAATATTTATCATTTTACTAAAACTACTAATGATTTTTATTTTTATATATATACTTTTTATATTTGAGATCATTGAGATTTAATCTCTGATCACTAAATATAAAAATTCAACGCTCTATCAAAATTTTTAACATAATTTTTTAGAATAACAGTAAAAGATAACTTATAACAAAAAGATTCGGAATCTACAAAACAGTAGAAATAGTCATATTTTCCTGTCCATGACAATTTTGCATTATTTTTTTTTTGAAGAAAAAGAAAAATTACTAAAAATTGAAGGAAAAAAGTTTGGACGACAGTTGAGGAAAGAGAAGGTTAATTGCATGGGTTTCACCTAATTGATTGCAAAGGCTGAAAACCGAGAATCTAACAACCGAACGAGGCGGAAAGAGTGTTGGGCTAATTTGGCTAATTTAAAGCCTCGGATGCAAAAGTATATACTTGGATAATTATTTCTTTAATACAAATTAAAAGGCAAAAATTTTCACCGGCATATTAGGTGTGTTTGTGTCAAATTCTAATATTTAATTTATATTTTGTTTATATTTATATAATTAATATAGAAAAAATTCGACGTGCATGCACTAATTTTCAAATCTAATTTTTTTTTTTTTCGTTTTTCATATATCCATGGTTAAACTATGAGCATTAAATAAAAATAGGCAAGTTACCTTATAAGCTCCTTTTGGAGGGCAGCTCCTTGTTTGGTCCTCCTATGGGAGGTTGCACCGAAGCCAGTGGTTATCCCATAAGTATCCGTACCTTTATTCATCCCTTCCATCACCCAATCACTGCTGGCCTTAACACCCGGCCTCGCCGCCTCCGAGAGCTCCACCTTAACACCGCCATCACGGTTTGCGATCGCCGTGACTTGAGCTACGGTCAAGGTTTGGCCACCGAGACGTACAACCGGCTTCCGGTACTCATCAACCATACGTTTAACTTCGTCAAGATGGCTACCTTTTATGGACTCAGCTACTGCACCCCAGTTCAATGGGTCATTCATGCAAGCCCCTGGCGATGATGAACCATCGCCATCGACATGGACATCGACATTGCCATCGCAATGAGTCGATATTTCCATTGGTTCCGTAGCTCCTGGAAAAATGTAAAGAGGAAAATTCTAATGGCTTAAAAATGGACTCAAAATGACAAAATCGGTTTACAGAGTTAATATAAAGACATGAAACTTTCGGGCAAAAAGTGAAAATTCCTGAGTTTTTTCAACAAATTTTGGAGGCTTTAAATAGAGAAATGGGATGAGCTATTTGAGTGTTGTGTGGGTTAAGGCCGACGGATTAGTTGAAAACTTCACGTGGCCGTCGGATCTTCATAATTTTCAACGGTTAAGATGATGACACGTGTTAAGAAAAATTAGAACATTCAAATTGAAAGGTGGTTGGTGTGAGCACTTGCGGAATGCAAGAACGCAGTAACGTGCCCCCCAGCCCCCAGCTCTTCGAGTGAACAAAATTACCAATTTGTCCATTTTGGCGATGCTAAAGAAATATTATTTTATGAAAATTATGTTGACTAAGGGTAAATTTGGAATGTAAAATTATAATCATATTCAAATAATTACTTAATACTAAAATATAATCTATGCCAAAGATATTATCTTATACATGTTCTTATATTTTAAAAATATTAAAAAATTAACATAACAAAAAAAATTTATCCATTTTTTAACACATTTATAAAATTTAAGAACTTCGACGTATAAAACAAACCTTTTATGTATAGAGAAAGAGAGAGAGAGAGAGATGATCAACTTGCATGGATATAAAAATTAATTAATTTTACGTATTTTTATAATTTTATGTATAATTGATAGTTTAATAAATCTATAGTTAGATTTAGCAACCTAATCGCACTTAACCAAAGTCTATAGGTTCACTGGGAAGATCATACTTTTTTTCTAAATATTTAATTATTTAAATTGTTACGTATAAAAAATAATTAAATATTTTTAATTTATTCAAAATTTGACATACATTATCTAAATGAATAGAATATGAAACATAACAGTCAAATTAAACAAAAATAAATCATTTAAAGAAATTATGAAATATAAAACTAAATTAGTTTTGCACTGATAAAACTATATGTATATATATGAAGGTATAAAGTGAAAGAACTTTGAATCTTAACCTTTTTTTGATGATTAAGGTAATCCTTGATCATTCATTCATTCTTTTTTTTTTTAACGACAGAAGCCACGGCTTGAAGAATGAGTTATAGATGTTAAGATTTGAACTCCAAATCTACTCGATAGAAACTTTTAAGAGTGATTGCATTTCAGTTGAGCTTATCCCTTAATTTTTCGCGAATAACAAGTATGATAAAATAATATTTTATAAAATGATGCAACATATCATGTAAGAAAATCTGTTTTTTCTTAACAAATATAGTCATAATATTCTTCCAAGGAAACTAAGAGATTTATATAATTCTATTCTCTACACAAATATTTAATTCTAATTTAAGTTATTGATTTCATTAATGTCAAAATCAGTTATACTTAGAAAAAAAACGATTAAAAAATGGCTATAATTAGAATCGTTAGGATTTATTTAAATAAATGTGTTTGCTCACATTAATAGAAAAAAAAATCCTAACAATAAGAAAAATCTTAAAATGTGGTTAATTTGATTACTCATTCTAATTTTTCTATTAATTGGGCTTTGATGCCAGATAATTAGAGAAGATTAATTAATAATTTGATTAGGGAAGAATCTAAAAAAGTGACCACCACATAATTTAAGTACCAAACCTAAATGTCTGGCATTTAAACTATCAAAATTAATGAAACAACCTATCTATTTGTAGATATACATACTTAATATTGAAGTTGAGATCAATTGAAGACCGATCAAAATTTGATTGAAAATTTTGTAGTAGAACTCTTTTGAGGGAGGAGCAATTTCAGTTCAACATATTTGACTCAAATTGAATCGGATTAGAATATATAATTTTTTTTATTTTATGTTGATTTGTCTTAAATTATTATTTAATTAATAAAAAATTTATTTAAATTTAATTATAAATTTATATAAATATAAATATAAATATAAATATAATCTTCTAAATAACTTTTTAACAGTGAAATAAACTTATAAACTAATTAAAATTTGACAAAAAATCAAATCACGACTTAACTTACAATGATATATATAAAGACAGGGCCATTTAATCCACTCTTACCACCGCGGAAAAACAGCACAACGACCAATCACCATTATCTCCAATTAAATCAGCATTTCAAAGGATTAATTGAATCAGGACCATGCATTAATGCAGTGTACTCGATATAGAGAAGATATTTATATTTACAACTTATTTGAGTTCTGTTCAAACAAAAAACTTTGGTTCTGTAATCATCTGAGTTGAACTTCAACTCAAATAATTTAAATTATTAAATGAGTCAAAATAGAGAAAATATTTATATTTATATGTAGATATACATACTTAATATTGAAGTTGAGATCAATTGAAGAGCGATCAAAAATTTATTAAAAATTTTGTAATAAAACTCTTTTAAAGATCGAGCAATTTCAGTTTAACATATTTGACTCAAATTGAATTAGATTTAAATATATAATTTTTTTTATTTCATATTAATTTATCTTAAATTACTATTTAATTATTAAAAATATTTAAATTTAATTATAAATTTATATAAATATAATTTTTTAAATAAATTTTAATAATAAAAGGAATTTAAAAGCTAATTCATGCTTTACCTAAACTTGATAAGAAATTTGATAAAAAATCAAATCATGACTTAACTTAATCGATAAATACCTTTAATTTTACGATGATATATATGAAGACAAGGCCATTTGAATCCACCCTTACCAACACGGAAAAAACAGCACAACGGCCAATCACCATTATCTCCAATTAAATCAGCATTTCAAAGGATTAATTGAATCAGGACCTTCATTAATGCAGTGTACTCCTAAACTCACTTGTTTACGGAACATTAAGATATAGAGAAGATATTTATATTTACAACTTATTTGAGTTCTCTTTTAAAATTGTCGAGTTAATTTAAGCTTAAATAATTTAAATTATTAAGTGAGTTAAATTTTAGTATTTTAATACTCGATTTAAGTAGTTTGTGAGCCTAATCAAGTTTTTATTTTTTAATATATATTTTTATTACTTTTAGGTAGTATTGAAAAACTTTTGATTTGAACTTGAGCTTGCATATAAATAATCGAATTTAAAGTCGAGTATAGGAGTTGTTTTCATTTTTACCATGTAAATGAGTCTAAGAAAACAAGTTCGAGCAATGCGATTTTTATATCTAATTGAACTTGAACTTTAAAAATAAAATTCAATGGTGCTCAAGCCAATTTTAAAATTACGAATTTTGAATCAAACTCGAACTCAAACCTTTTATTTTTGAACTCGATTTAACTTGGTTGCATCAGTTAACCATAACAAGTATCTTAGAGGCCTAATGCTAGAAAAGCAGGGGTGAGATTTTTAATCCTTAACAAAATTAATTATGAACAATATGACCAACGTGCTAAAATTTTAGTAAATAACTTACACTTCAACAGATAAGGTTTAAAATGTTTAATGAATTAAGGCTTTGATGACCTCCTTTTTAAAGTGCCTGCATGAACTATTTGCTTAATAATATATAAGTCACCTTCACTTTGCTTTATTTATTTTTTTTCTTTTTGTTTTTAACTGATTGAATAACTTCATACCATAAACTACATTTTGTCCATAAAATAAATTTGGAACAGATATATGAACATTCTACTTAAGATGGAAGAGACTAAAGAATAAATTTTTTTACACTAATTTATAAATGTCCCATGATGCAACTTAGACCTTTCAAAGGCTGGTTCAAGCGCAGACCTCCAGTTTCATGTTTTTGGTTGGTTCAGTTTGACCTGCAACAGTATTAAACAATATATTTTTATTTAAATTTAATTATAAAATATATTAATATTAATATAAAAATAATTTTTTAAATATGTTGTTAAAGAGTAAATAGTGATGGAAGTTGATAAATCGGGTTAAGTCAAATTTGGATCTGAGTTTAAAATTCAAGATTTTTTTAGAGCCATGATCCAATCTATGAACATCTTTATCTAAACTCTAGCTTGGGGACCTCATTTTTGTTATTAAAGAAGAAAAAATAGGTAACTAGAATTTTGTGAAACCTTATAAAAGTGAGATTAATTAAGTAATCGATTAGCATTTTGGTAGGGATTTAAATTAAATTAATTACTAGCTTCTTTTGCATTAAAAAATTTACAAGCTCAAAAAAAAAAATTTGTTCATCCAAACTAGCTGTAGACTTGGTAATTCGTATATTCGTGTCATGTTTGTATATTTTATCATGTCATTAACATATTTAAGATAATTTATATTTGTATAAATTTTAATACGTTAATAATTTATATTATATAAATTTTAAGACATAAATTTATATATTATCGTATAGTATATTTTGTATTTTATCTATGTTATATTCGTATAATTATATCTAATATGCTCATGTCTACTTTTAAGTTCCTTTCGATCATATAACTTATGAAATCTATATAACAAGCCAACTTGGAATTTGCAAAAACACTTAGAAGTTTATTTCTGTTTTTTTAATTCTTTGTTAATTTCCTTTTAGTTGTTGGTTTTAATTGCGTGCTATTCTATGTTATTCAGATTTTCATTCATTTTTTAATGGTATTCGTGTCTATTATATGTATGCAACGTATACTTTAATATAAATATAAAAATATAATTTTTAAATATATAAATTTTTCTAAAAATTTTAAAAATATTCATATTAAATATATATATTTGTATCCAATATATTTAACCGAATCCATGTAATATTCATGATATAATTGTTTCTCAAACCTCATCCTCAAGTTGATTTTCTACAGCTATTTTTTACATGAAAATGACGAGCTCTTTTTCAGTAGGAAAAATTAATATATATATATATATAACCATAAAAAGATGATATTATAATAATTTATAATCTACTAGATAGATTCATGGGGGTAACATTCTTCAATAGAAAAAGGTGTTTGCATCTTATTGGCAGCGGCAATTTGTTTTAGTTTCTTTCTTTTCATTTAGTTATTAAAATTTTTCACCCCTTTGTTAGCCACTTTTATA